>LUCM01011801.1:211720-244311 GCA_008360955.1 Fasciolopsis buskii
ACAAGAACCTGACCGCAAGACAGCGGGGAATAGCTGAGTGGGCGCCCATCTACTTGGATCAATTAGTCTTCCACTCGTTTTTACGACTGAGCTGCTAACTCAGATCAACCCCCGACTTGGAGGACCAGGAAACTACTTCGTCAGGCCTCTACCCATTGACCTTCCAGGCATGATTGGATCTTCCGCTTGAGATAAGCCATCCTGTATAGCTCGTTGGATCATGGAGGCACGCAAGTCGTCACAACACGTCAAGGTGTAGTCTCGTTGTGACAGATGAACGAGAACGTTTGCTGACTTCCATTCTAGCCGTCCCACAGGCTCACTGGCTGTCACCTCACAGCCCTGATCGACTGCACTTTATAAATGGGGACAAGTTCACTTGGCCTCGGCTGACATCTCAAAAGTATTAGATCAGCTTTGGAAAGGTCTGCTGTCGAAACTGCTGTTCGATCCGCGTGTCGTGAATGGTATGTTTATCCAGCAAACGAGCCGACTCAGGTCCAAATAACAGGGTTCTATCTCAGCCGTCCACTGTAAATATTTGCATTTCTAAGGGTTCTATAGTTGATTTCATTCCTCTTTTCCTGTTCACTGACGATCTTCTAACACCAACCTCCAACCCAGTTGGCCAATGCAAGTCTCCGCTGTTTTTTCACTTGCCCTACTATTTCCCAACCCGTGGCTAACATTGATCATGATCGTACTGTCTTCAGTGCATCACTTGCATTTGGTCTCTAGTCGTTTCCTGTTCTTCCTAACTTGCTTCGGCGATACCGCTTATCACGACTTTCTCTTGGTCTTTTCGTACACACACGATCACCCATCCATCTTCGTCTCTATATATCCAATTCCTTTACACCAGTTTGCCTTTATCCACCGGACCATAAAACTTTGCAACATTTTTCCCACTTCTGCAGTTATAAATGCCTGGAATCTTTGTTTTCTAAAAGTAGACAAGAGAACTGAACCTTATTTGCATGCCTTGCATGACCATCTCTTTTACAGTGTTCTTTGATTACGCGATGTAACAAAAAACCACAGACGATCCACAAAGCCCATAGTCCTAGATTTACAGGCATCCATGGTGGGGGTGTACCGGGCACCCGAGATGCCTAGCTTTATCCGGAGGACGTATGAACTGAGACATCAGTAACCGACTCTCAGAGGTTTACGAGACTATCAAACTCTTCCACTGCCTCGCAGTTTTGACCATTTGATCAAAGGCTAGAGGTAATTTTGGTAAGTTAACCCTCTACTTTCATCTGGGAAACCAAACCCACTAATGAATCACGGGTCCCGATTGATAATCGCTATCGTGGAGATGGAGAAACGTGGCCAATTCTGTACGACGTTTATTTTTTCTTTCATCTGTTACTTTCCTTACCAGCTATGGTTCTTATGATACATACTTTGTACTAGCGGACAGTCGTTTAAAATTTACATAAGAGGACAGAAGAAACTGAAGACAGATCATAAAACTGACAAAAGAAGACAGGTAAGTCCGAAGAGGCTCCTGATTTTTCTGGCTGTTTTGAAGGACCTAAGCATCCTGACACTGTTAGTGCCAAAAAAGCCGCTCTGTTGCTTTGGGCTTTATTGATACCTATGATTGTCATTCTAAGACTTTGGAATCAGAATTTGAAACACCCAACATCGTTTTGTGGGTGAGAGAGCGTTTCCTGTTTGTAATAATATCAGAGCGCCGTGTATACTAGTCCCGGCTGCGTCGTTTGATTTGCTACGTGCAGATTTAATTCTGTGATCATAATTTCTCCCATTATTAGAAATCTATCTGTCAATATGAAAACTTTATTAAATGTAGAGTACAATGATCGGGCCAATGATTCTTGTATATTCTTCATTACTTTCATGGCGAGGCTCGAGAACCGCTTGGGGAGTACGTTATGCTATTCGCTGATACGGAATATGGTACACCTAGGCAAATATTAACAGAACTTTTGGGACAAGTCTTTGACAGTGATAGAGTTAACCAACGGGATAATTCGGGGAGGAATAAGTATGTCCCTCGGCCATCGATTTCAAGTAATGGAGTCATTTTGAATAAGCTGCTACGGAAGCTAGGCCACGCAGCAATCCAAACAACTCTCGAGAATAGCAAAACGCTCTAGAGACAATGCCTAGACTTGTCAGTATACTTACCACGTCACGAGATGAAACTGTTAACATCGTGGGATCTGTGCTAAGACAAACCTTATTTCTTGAGTCGATAACGAAAAAGGATCCCCTATTCCAAAATGATGGTCCCATGTCCACAGAATAATTGCGTGCTCGTGCATTTCCAGCCATCGCATGCAAGAAGCAGAACGCAACAATAAGGCGAACGATGCACGGTCAACCACTGCATCGGTGTTGTTGTTGTCGTCGTCGGCGATACCCCAGAATAACTCGTGAGGGGATAACGCTTCTGACAACTTGAATAGCTGAATGCCTTATCATAGACCATAAACAAGTGCAAAATTGAAAGCAAACAATAAGCACCGTGATAGGGATATTTTTGACCACCAAATTCCCCAGCATGGTCGGAGATGGGCATCTTTTGCTCCAAGTCGGCTACTCCCCTGAACGACACTCGAAATGACCCGCGACTCATAGTGCTTTCGCTGATGAAGTCCAAAACAACCTTCTCGTGGAGGTGTTCCCACTGAGGTGCGAGGAGGAGGGCGAATTCCCGGTGCCTTCCACTGGGTTGACTGGTCCTCGATAACTAGTAGAGAATTGGCTAAGCTCTAGTTCAAAACAATTCACGAGGGGTATACGAAACATACGGCTGTATGCTCACCGCCATCTGTGAGATATAGGTGTCCTGGGTACCCATAATGTCTACCATCATCCGAAGGGTACACGCACTGCACAATCAGTCACCGGCGCCCAGTGAGTTGCGTGACCTTCGGATCGCCCTCCCGCCTCATGGATTAGACCACCTGACCAAAAGAACTAGGTAGGGTTCCCTAAGTCAACCCTCTGCTTCGATTTGGGCAACAGGGCATTCCCAGGACCACAGAGGAATCATGGATCCCGGGGAATGGCCGATAACGTAGATGGAGATGACGGAAAAGCTGCTGTGATAAACTATGCACATGGTTCGCTTTTTCCTCTTTCTCGTTCACTGTTTTCGCTCCTTTTTCATAATTCCGAAGATTCGTAAACAGACTTATGCAAAAACAATAATAACAAACAAACTGAAGTTACAACACCCGGTTGGATGGTCATAATGTTAACATACATCGGCTCAATTCTTCGTCTACGGTATGCCACTTCTTAAATACTCGTGACTTAACGGACGGATATCGATATAGGCAATCATTATCATCATCGTTCGCTGTCAGTCAAGAAAACAACTTCCACTGATCACCGCCCTTCTCACCTAAGCATATGTTGAAAAAAAAAAGATGTTACACCAAAAAGAAATAGAGTATACACATACGTGGATATATATATATATATATATATATATATATATATAACACGTTGGAGAATGTTTTTTCCCGTAGCTCAGGTTCAGCAGGATGGTATTGGTTTGTTCGCTGAGCTGGGCGATTTGATTGTGGACGTTCCATCACCAGCCGAGGTAACATCGCCAGTGCTACGATATTGTGGCGAACGTCTGGTTGCCATCGTTCGTCTAAATGGGTCACCTAGTCTTTTAGTCGGTGTTGATTGGCTGCTCTTGGTGAAGTAATAGGGTAGAGATGCTGTCCGGTTGCTTTGTCAACCCTCGTCTCTTGTTAACATGTTAGCTGAATTAGCGTCCGTTTCTACTGGCTTGTGCTGATTGGTCCTTCGATCGGATCGAAAGGTAAACGTGGTCCAGATCAACGTGTGTTTCCGAGGTGTGCTAAGCTTCGAGAAATTCCCTCGAATACTTTGCTCTAGCCTGATCGACGATCCTCAAGTTTCCGAAGTTGTACTAGTGACCTTCCCGGTTTTCGTGAACCGAAATTAGGGAGTGGACCGTGCCTTTTTGTTACTAATTGGTGCCTATGGATCCATGCCCCGACTTTATTTCCGGTTTGTCCAGTACATTGTTTTCGAAGCCTTTGCATCCGATTTGACAGACAAAGTTAGTTCGATTTTTGTCAGCTATCGGTTCTTTGGTGTTGGATAAAATCTTTCTTAGGCTATTTAGTGGCTTGTGCGCCACTTCAACTACATGGGGCCTGAGTAACCTTGTTGTCGCTTCACAGGTGTGCCTAATGTACGGCAAGAAGGTTCATCATCATTATTACCATCGTTCAGCGTCAAACAGTAAGGCACGCCCCATTGGTCACTGCCCTTTTCCCAGGGTAAAGTGGTTCTATAAAAGTGAATGTCCAAAGGGAACAGGGAGCTGATCCACACAGGTGGGAAAAGATTAGAATGCTGCAGTAGCCAGCACACAGAACAATCTCACTGTAAAAGCGGACTCTAGCATATCTCAGCGTACGAAGCACAGTAGACTATACTTGTTGGGTCACGTGTTACGTATGGCGAACACTCGTCTACCATATTGTGCCCTATTTCCCGTTCCTCTCACGGAGTGGAAGAAGGGAAGCCATGTGGAGGTCAGCAGATGACGCGACAATGTGGAATGGGAAAATTCACTACGAACTTAGGTAAAGTAGGTGTCTCGTATTTTCGTGGAAGGGGTCCGAAAGACCCGTCAACTAGCTGGCTGGAGAAACCGAAGGATACGGCAGTGAACCGTGAACAGTAGCGTTAGTGTTGTCATCTTCCGTCGAATCAGAATGATTGACAGAGCGTGTTTGTACAGTTAGATTGTGTTCCCTGTGTTGGTTGCAGCAGTGTCTTATCTTTTCCTACCAGTGTAGGTCCACTCCCTGATCCCCTTGGATATTCACTCTTTTTATATCAACATGTAACTTCAGGAAAAAGGCAGCGGTCAGTGAGGCTTGTCTTGCTGTTTAACGCTGAACGATGACGATAACCGGGGCACTTTTTATAGGATCTTACTATACCAACGAGCTAAATGAATGGATTACAGACAAAATGTATTTTTCGTCTCAACCGCTGAGTCACGACATATGCACGGAGACGCGGTAGCAAAATGAGGGCGTCGGAAATGGTGATAACCCATGTACTCAGTGAAACGCTGCAACTAGTGTCCCTAGTACTGCTCTGCCATTCAGTTCGAGGTCGCGTCTCTAGCCCTCGCACATTCATTGGCAGCCTGTAAGGCAGCAGGGAGGCCCCAAACGAGCCTTGGCTATGAATTAGTTCCTTAACATCCTTAAAGCCATGTCCACAGAAAACAGAACTGTCGCAGCCTGTCTGCAGCCATGTACTCGGCGAGTCTGTGGCCGAAACGACCACAGCTAGCTATTAATTTGGTGGCCATCTTATCTGCAACCCGAAGACACGCCAAAGAGCACATAATTGTCGCAAAGTTCTAAGATTCAAGGCCGGTTCCAGTCCGATTAGCATGAATACAGAAATTAGTATGTCGAGCAAGGTAGTTCAATTTAGTTTCCGCACATACAGAGCTACCTGAGCCGCATTTTAAATCCGATGTTCAACTGAATTTCAGTGGAGAAATGACTGTAATCAAGCGTTTCGCGCACTTGGCATTGCAAGCGAACAATACGTATATTGATTTTCGTCTTGTTGTGCCTCATCTGGCTTTTATGATAAACGAACAGCTAATGATTTTGCCACCAAATTGATACTATCCAATACCATATTTCCGTGAGGCTGCTGTGCATTTCTGGTTTTCTGACAATTTTCGAGGCAAAATACAACTGAAACAAGTGGGAACGAGTGTGTCCTTTTAATAAACTTTACCACCAAGAGACAATTACAGTAGCTGAACCAAACCATCGACAGTCACCTTACAGTATCCAAAAAACACCGGGTTAGGCAACCAGCTGTAGGAAGGTAAATTATTGGTAATCTCAAAAGGATAAGTCGTCAATGAGTCCGAGAATAGAACACTACTAGTTACTTCACTTCCTGTCATAAGGAGCACTCACCTCGTCTCCCTTGGCATCGCAGCTATCCGGAATATCATCGGCGAGATAAGCAGCAGAATACAAACCAGCTAGCAGAGAAATTAGAAACAAGTGAACAAACCTGGACACTCCGCAAGCATAGATGGGGGGACAGCCTCGCGAATTATTCGAAAATAAACATAGTTCTGCCGTCTTACTTCAAGCTTTTTGTACTACAAAATAAAGTACGTGTGAACACTACTTAAATTACCCACCTTCCTATGTCGCATGTCCAGATAACGCTTGATGGAGAAACCCATACACACAACAGGATATCCTATACTGTGCGCCGCAAAAGGGCGAAACAAGTAAATGCTATGATTGAGCTTCGTTTCCCTAGAGTAGAAGCCCAACTCAAAATAGACGAATATGAAACAGAAGGTCAGGGTCAAAAAGCATAACCCTTGGTCTAAAAAATGTGACTGAAACTTTTCCTTTCGTGCTCACCTGTATGCCACAGTAAGTAGACCCACACGTATGCACTCCCACACGAATAAATCCAAGAGGCAGGAACCAGGAAAAAGCATATCAAATCCATTGTAATGACGATGACGATGAAAACGATTGTGTATTGCTAAAAAGATAAGCTCCTAAACGCATATTACCAGGCCTTGATACTTGAGAGAATCGTGTATGGAACATATGAAAAGCCATCCCGGCCAAAAATATTCGAAGCGCATCTCAGTCGACTGATTGATCAGCAACAATGCACCCCAAACAAGAAAGATCGCCAAATATTGCACATAACTTAAAAAATGAATATAACGAGATTTCTTACGCAGAGGAGAAATAATCGGATATTCTGCTCTTTTTAGGGGATCGTTTTATTCTTCCCAAATCTACATTTTTTCTTCTGGTGGGCATATCCACAGATTATGGTCATGGGCCAGCAGGCCTCCGTCACCCTATTGGTTGCTTCAAATGTACCGCGTCCTTCCGCTCACATGGCGAGTGAATCACCAAATTAAGACAACCGTATGTAGCGGAACATGGATTCGTTCCTCCGGATCGCTTACTCAGTCGAACATTGACCGTTCAGCGCGATCGCCATTTGTGCGTTGCTCGGGCACGCTCTGCTTACACATTCCTGTTAAAATATACTCAACAATCCACCGTTTCCGATTGTCTTCTCATTGTACCGGTCGAGTGTCTGGGTTGTCAGTGTTGCAATCGTATAGAGGGTAAGACACAGGTGGTCACAAGGATTAAGGGCAAGCAAGCTCAATGAAAGGCCAACTTTAAGACAATCGGCTCTACAGTGCCCTTCAACCTGAAAGCTCACCCAAATTGGCACCGTCGTGGATAAATCCCAGGTTTTGATGCCATTGGTTTTCCAGCGGTGTTCTGCCTCTGATGTCTTTGTGGCGGCTGATAGTTTTTTTCATCAACCAAATCTCCTCCGAAGGCAGCCGCAGCTTCGGCTTTTATTCGGGACAGCATGGAGATTGCCGAGGTGTTAAGTTCCCTCCACCAGTGGAATCGTTTGGTCCAAAGGTGTTGCAACTGTAGAATGGCCTAGGGGTAAAGCAAGCCATTCCAGTGGCATCTTAAGTTCGATTACTGTCTCTCAGGATTGAGGCGTACAACCAATTTTTACCGGGTACGTGTAATCTCCCCGAAAGTCGTAACGCCGAAGTGGCGGGAACTGGAAGGCAGGCCATGAACACCACGTACTATGCATGTATGAATAAGAAGTAAACATGGAGACCTACAGATAAAAGTGGTTCTGGAACATTTTCGTGCAATTTATGTACTAAAGTAGAATGTATATGCTACCGAATGGAGGAGGCGTGTTTGCTTGAAGTGGCAGTGCAATTCCTCAGTGCGGCAAACACATCAAGTTACAGCCACATTTTATGCTTATAAGGTATGGACCGCTCGTTCAGGTGCGTTGCTTCATAGGGTTATTACCAAAAAGCGAGCAAATCCTTACGGTCATAAGTTTTGGATCGCACTTCAAACGCCCTATTGGAATATTTCCTGGTCTTCCTGTGTCCTACAGCGCAAATAATTGACCTTCAGACGCGTAGAGATCTGCTCTCTAAACATCGAAGCGCCTCCGAATTTATGAACCCAGTAGTCTTGGGACACAAAATGAATGCATTATGACTGAACACTGGAGTAAGCGGCTGGATAGCGTGGAGTCCTGAGGATCGAATTTCAGAGGCCTATTAGACGTAGCATGGTTGGACATCGGGATACCCAACTAGTGTGTCCTCGGACCGGCATGTGTGCTCCTGATATAACCGATGGGCTGGAAGATCCACGCCTCGTGTTTACTTACAACTTCATAGCATTAGCGACGGCTGACAATGAAGTCATCTAGAAAGGCCTGGATAATGCTTGCAGTTGTTAGAATACTGTTGTCAGCGCTGACCAGAAAGAGAATCCATGTCAGTGTTTAAAAAAACCGTCTGCGAATAGTGAAAAATACCCTTGGCGTTCGGGAAGGACAGTCGAGTGGAAGCATGATAAAAAGATTTCGCTTGAAGAGATTTCCCAATTTCACCCCGGGACACGAAGGGGACTTCCACGACCTCGGTGCCGAGGCACCGACTGATCCTAAAAGAAGCCAGCAGAATTTCAAGCCCATAAGCAACGCATGATAGACATTCCCGTGATACAGTGGCTGTCACAGAAAAACCACCAGTGTCCCCTTCGTTATCGGGCTTTGGTTGAGGACCTCAAAATTTTGCCCGATTCGCGTCAGGCCCTGGAATGGTAGTTGAACGTAATCCAGAAAAATGGTTCCGTTTTAGTGTCAGAAATTTTTCCCACCTCAGCCTGAAGAAACCCTTGCCCGAAGCATCAACTGACCCTCAGGGCTAGTTCTTCAACAGAGAGAATATTCTGTGGTTAAAGAGGCTTTTGTGAAAACTTGTTCTGGGTCGGGGTTCAACCATAGCATTTAACGCCTACTGAAATTTTTAAAGCTCGATAGTACGGATAACTGAGCTGCGAAGCCAGATGAGAACAATTTGAACGTTGAAAACAGGTCACCTCTAATTTCCCGAGTTTTTAGTGGGCAGAACTTCTGGCTCATTGTTTGCTTTGAGTATGGCACTTTCGAGAATCTGAGGACATGATCATTAGCTTTTTCACGTCTTACATCAACCCTCGGTTTCTGTACACGCCAACATGTGCGACTTTGTTGCCGTGGTCAACGAGTTTCACCCTTAAAATGGTGCAAAATAGACTTGTCAGCTACCCAATGTTAGTGCAAAAATTAGAGAAATTTGATAAGCCAAAAAACTCCGGTGCTGTTTTGAACAGCACCCTGCATCGCAGCGTCTACACTTGACTCAATTATTTGAGCCGGGACGTATCTGAATGACACGTTTTAGCATTCGTCATCGTTGACAGTCAAACACCAAACAAAGCACCAGATCCAACCGCACACCACCTTTATGACCCTCGTGCACCAGATAGTAACACGATCACCGCACACTGCATTCATTACTAGGATGGTGTTGTGGGACCTCAGTATACGTTAAGCATTCCAAGGACACGAGAAAGAAACATGTGATAATCCCATGCGAATAGCAGATGATCCAATAATATGTGCACGTTATAATCGTTACGGTTGGTGCATTAAGAACAACACAGAGAAGCAAGCATCGGTCCGCGTAACCCTTAAGGTCCCAAACCAGATGGAACCAGAATACTAAGATATAGAAACTTTAGATAAACCGGCGAGAATGGTCTGTAAGGCTAATATATCGACATCTTCTGGAGAAGAATCATCCGTAATGAGTTCCGAAAGAAAATTCGAACCGACCAGTTATTTTTCCTTTTTCCTTTTCGGGTACCGTTCACTCATTGCTAACCGCATTCTGTGGGACAAACCTCGCTTTTGTTTTATTGCATCAATTTGACTTTAGCGTTAACAACCTGTACTCGTAATGGCCACGAGCGTGGTTTCGCTGTTGATTGACTTTGTCTGACGCTGTCTGTCGTTCGCGTGGTTTGTTGTCAGAAAGCAAAGTAATCGAGCCCGAAAGGAACACTGTTGAGGTTTGCTTGTTGTACCTACTTAATTTGTTCCAAACAGTGCCGTAGGAGTTTGGATCGGCCTTTGTTTTGATTTGTGTCAATTTGGCCGCCACGCGTCGCTCAAACGTTTTGTCTTGGGGATTACAGTACTTAGCACCCTTAGCAACTGACCGACGGTGGAACTACGCAATCAAACAGCCAACGTAGGCGAGCCCATGGAAACAACTTCCAGATGAACCAAACCTTTTCCCGTATGTGTTGGTTTTATCTCTTCTCCTGGTTCAGTTTTGTCGGGCCATTCTGAAAATAGTTTTGTCTCCCATGAAGCTGAGGGTCTGTTGTTGTTAGCTCGTTTGTAAGAGAGGCAGCTGAAGGAAAACTGAAACTGAACGCACGGCGAAAGCTTCTCGAGGCGAAGAAGGAAATTGATTTGGCGGAAATGAAGCTAGCACTTGCAGAAGAGGAAGAAAACGCTCCGGTTTTCGATACTTGCAAAAATGAGATGGTTGGTCAGGAACTCCTGTCTCGGTACCTGAGAGATTGCCGTTTACAAACCGAACTGACAATTCAGGCTTTAGTTCGTTCAACCACAGAGGGCTCAACTAACTACCAAGTGGGCCTACCCAAGACCGGAATAGAATTTTTCACTGGTAATACGTTATCTTGCTGGAGATTCGGTAATCAGTTTCAATATTACATCGAGAACAGGGTTAAAGATGACGGGCAAAGACTCCCGCATCTACGACACTATTGCAACGGGCAAGCCAGGGGAGCCACAGAGAAGCGCGTCCTGCTACCTACAGAAGTTGCTTATAAACGAGCCACAGACATCCTAAGGGATCTGTACGGGCAAGAACGAGATCTTTCATTGATGGTTTATTAAAGAGGCCGAAGTCAATTCCCAAAGACTCGGACGTGTTGACGAAGCTGTCGTTAAAATGCTCAACTGCGAAGTTGCTGTCACCCAAATGAATTGCTTAGGGGATTTGAATTCATTGCAAACGGTGAGACAGATCGTCTCAGCCTTACGCAACCGGATCCAGGAGTTGTGGGCTAGGTCGATCAGTGATTTGTTGACGTTCCGAAAAGACCCTACGTTCGGTGATCTGCTGGCACTGGTGTCTTTCGAAGCGCGGATCTCCCGAAGTAGGCTTGATAAGCTTGCGTTGAAGAGCCGGCATCCCTGAAGCATGCGAACACCTAATTGGAAACAAAACTCACCGAGTAATCCGTCAGTTACCTTGCTATTTAATGCGACAGAAGGGTTTGTTCCACAAACCTCCGCAGAAAAATGCCCGGATTGCCCACACTGAATAACTGTGTTCGCTCCCTGTCCACTGATATACGCGGAGGATGGAGGTTGCTTAAGTAGGTGAAGGCGTGCCTTTCGTGGTCGACCCAGTTCCCCGTGTCCGGACCATGTTCCAGCCCCGGTTGTCGAAGTAGGCATCATCCATTACTACATGATATGACTAAACAATTTACCGGCCGGAATATGCCCGATATGGATAGAGAGAAACGGCATGAAACTCAATTTACAGCCGTCGCAAAGCCAGTCTATCAGTCACCCGAACATTGTGCTGCCAACCTAAGATTCATATGTCTTATATGTATGGGATTTCTACTAGTGAAAATTGAAGGGTCAAAGGGTTGTGCGGAAACCAATGCCTTACTAGATACAGGTTCATATGTGACCGTAGTTCATAGGGACCTCCTAGATTTAATAGGTTTCAGTGAGTCCCCCGCTTCGTTTTCGATTTCGACCGTCAACAATACGGCAACATGGGATTCCGGAATTACAGACTCGACGTTTACTTCGTTGTAGGGGGGGAGTGCGTGTACATCGAAAGGGCGTTGTGCGCAGAAAGCCTCCCTACACAGTGGGCGAGATACTGTCCGGATGCTGACGTCCGTTCGTAACCTCATCTACAATGCGTCCCGGGGCATCAGCTAGCGGACGTGAGGGTGATAATCTTTATAGGCGCGGAAGTCCCTAAAGCACACTGGGCCTTAGAGCAAAGTTTCGGGGGACGAAAACAGCCGTATGCCATTCGGACGCTATTACGCTGGATTGTACTTGGACCAGTGGATCGAGGAGCGTACAGGTCCGGGAACATAAATTACATTGAATCCGATGTAGATCCATTGAAAAACAGCTCTACTCACTATACAATATTGAGTTTAAAGATGATTGCTTAAGGGCCGCTCCTTCAATAGAAGACCAATTGGCTGTGAAAACCGCCACGGAAACAATAGAGTTGAAAGTTGGTCATTACGAAACTGGCTTACCCTGGTGAAATGCCTAAATCAGACTGTTGGATGATCACGTGAACGCACTGGAGCGACTGAATGGTTTACAAGGAAGATTCTTAAGGGACCAGGAGTTCTTCGTCAGATATTCCAATGTAATAAGTGGGTATCTTAGTAAGGGTCACGCGGAGCTAGTTCCTGATGAAAAAGACTACAAGCCAAGATGGTGCCTACCACTTCACGCCGTCAAGAACCCTGAAGGACCAACCAAGTTGCGTGTCGGTTCCCGCTGTGCCGAAAGGTTTCAGGGTCGCTCGCTGAATGGTTACTTGCTGCAAGGACCGAACAAGACGACAAGCCTGGTCGGGCTGATTCTCCGATTCCGGAAGGATCCTATTGCGCTGGCAGCTGATATCGAGGAGATGTTTCTGCAAATGAGAGTGCCAGTGAGAGAGAGTAGCCTTGAGGTTTCTGTGGTGGGAGGACGATCAGTTGGAAGGCAACCTGGTTGAATATCAAATAACTTTTTATCCGTTTGGCGCGAACTCATCTCCATTTTGTGTAAACTTCGCTCTGCTCCAAAATGCGATTGATTGGGAACAGGGGTATGAAGAGTACATCACCGGAGCGGTAAGAGATAATTTTTACTTTGACGACTGCCTTGTGTTTCTGCCAACTATTCATGCTGCGAAAGTGTTCGCCGGCCAACTCAGCGCCTTGCTAGGGAATGCAGGTTTCCGTTTGCGAAAGTGGGTAAGCAGTCATAGGAAATTTCTCCCAAGGTCTGAACTGGCTCGATCTACTTCGGAAATCGACAGTTCCAGATCAGTACCAGAAAGAACATTGGGTTCGGAATGGGACGCCACCGCGGATAAGTTCCAGTTTGCCTTCAATACCAAGGTAAGACCACGAACACGTAGGGGGTTGTTGTCAATGGTTTCGTCAATATTCGACTCACTGGGGTTGGTTTGGCCCTTCACTCAGCCTGGTAAAATGATGTCGCAGCCGGTATGTCGCGAACGACGAGATCGGGACGAGCCAATAGGAGAATCAAAACAAAGACATTGGGAGTAGCGGTTGCGAAGCTTGAGACCACTAGGGACCCTAAAGGTTTCTCGGTACTTGCATAACTTCGGCACCACCGACAGGAACTCAATTTCACGTATTCTGTGATGACTCCGAGGTCGGTGATGGAGCGGTCGCTTATGTTATTGTCATCTTCAGCGCTTCTTTGTCATATTGTAAACCGCTTTCCTCCAAATCATTAGTGGTGCCTCTGAAGACCGTAACCATCCCTCGACTGGAGTTGGCCGCGGCAAGGCCGACAGTAAGAATTTACCATACACTTGCCAAAGAAGCGCGAATTGTGTTCGTCAAGACGTACTTCTCCACCAACTCCTCTATTGTCCCGTACTACATTCGCAACACAAGAACGAGATTCAGCACCTACATGGCGAATCCGTCTCCAGAAATTAACAAATGGTTCAAGCCCTGTCGGTGGCCCTATTTAAGCTAGGAATTGAACCCTGCAGACTTGGTGTCTAGAGGTGCCACTTCAAACGAAGATTTCAAAAATTGGTTCGGCGGGCCAAAATTCTTAACCACGGATGAGGCACATTGGCCAGCGCTGTCGGAAATGCATCCGCCAAGAAACATCGTACTGAAGCGGATGCCGTTAGAAAATTGCATGACTTTAGAGGGTAACCCAGTGGCATAGTTTTTTGCCAGACACTGGGATTGGTTTCAAGTGCAGAGGTCTGTAGCATGGATTATCCGTTCCAAAACGTATCTTCAGACTAGGGCATGTAAATGCCCGGGCCAGACGCTAACCTAAGGATCCTTGAAGTTAACGGACATATCAAGAGCAGAAGAAAGCATCATTCGCGCAGTACAATAGCAAGTGTACGGGAAGGAGTTAGAAACACTCCAAAAAACGAGCGGTAAAATAGGTGTTAGTAGCCACTCTATGCCGCTGACAATAGTCAAGCTTAATTCCCCGCTAATTAATGGTTTCTTTTGCGTTGGCGGCCGACTGAACTATTCCAACCAATGTGAAAATGTCAGGCATCCCGTTTTCTCACCCTAAAACGAGTCCATTAATTCGGTGGCAACATATACCAGAAGGACATGCAAGAACATCTCAGGTGCTGACAACGACCCGCAGAAGATTTTGGATGGCCCACGGAGCAGGCGCAGTCAAGCGAGTGATTGAAAATTCCTAGAGACGACGGCAATACTTGGTAACCGCGAGTAAGCAAATGGTGGCCCCACTGCCAGCAATCACGACCCAGAAAGGTTGATTCCCCTTCCAGTTCGGCTAACTTGGTCCACTGTTAGTGCAGCATGGTCCTAAGACTGAAAAGCGATACGGATGACTTTTCACTTTCCTTCAGATGCGTGCAATGCATCTGGAAATATCTCATTCCCTTAGTACCGATTCATTCATTACGGCACTATTGAGGGTCATGTCGAAAAGAGGAACATCATCCAAAATCTTCAGTGACAACTGGACGAACTTCGTCTGAGCTCTACGTGAACTGGAAAGCCTAACGGAGAACTGGTCTCTCGGCAGAATTTACGATAGGCTTATCTAGAAGGGAGCGTAGTGGAACTACAACCCCTCACTGCAGCCCCGATGAGGAATATGGCAGGTCGGGATGGGTTGGTAGAGCTTACACTGACCAAACGCTTGCCACAATGTCAAAGCACCAAGGAAGTCACCTCGATAGGCGGTGAAGCGTTTGCAATAAATTTACCTAGCTCAGCGAACAAACCAATGCCACTGTTTTCAATCCTTGGGGAGTATTCAGTGACCGACAAAGTGCTGGTTTCCTTTCTAGCTGAATGTGAACGTATAGTGAATGGATGAGCATTAGTACCCGTCGCCTCTGATTGTCGTGGTTTGCGGTACTCACCCCCAAACGACTTACTCATCATGAGACACAATTCTCGTAAAATCCCGGCTGGTTCGCCAATGGAGACAAGCTAAATATTTGGCATCCTTGTTTTGGGTGCGATGGACCAGAGATTATCTTCCACTTTTACAGAAAGGCAAAAGTAGATAAACCAAAACTTAGCTTCAGATCAAGCGAAGTAGCACTACTTGTCTCAGGAGTTTTGCCACGAGGTCAATGACGCTTCGGAATCTTCAAAAGAACGAAACAGTCAAACGATGGCCTAGTGAGAACGGCGACCATATGTTCCGTTGAAGGGTTCGCTCGAAGAGAAGTCAAAAAGCTTTGTCTCATTAAAAGAAGCCCAGGGTACTTCCAGAGTTAGTTCAGTAGTCAACACCCCCAGGTGGGAGGCGGGATTTCGGGCCCGCTGAACCGGGAGGGGCCACTGAGAGATGAGCCATGTGACACGAAGATATCGTTCAGTAAACATACCGAGATTACACGCAGGGAAGCCGGG
The DNA here is from genome assembly GCA_008360955.1 of Fasciolopsis buskii. NCBI lineage: Eukaryota > Metazoa > Platyhelminthes > Trematoda > Plagiorchiida > Fasciolidae > Fasciolopsis > Fasciolopsis buskii. The sequence continues at coordinate 227,383 of LUCM01011801.1, forward strand.
AACCGGCGGAGACCAACCAAACCTGACGGTGCATAACAAAAATCCTGGTCGGATTGTGGAGAAAGACTTAATGACTCCTAAAGGAAAATTCAAACCGACCAGTTATTTTTCCTTTTTCCTTTTCGGGTACCGTTCACTCATTGCTAACCGCATTCTGTGGGACAAACCTCGCTTTTGTTTTATTGCATCAATTTGACTTTAGCGTTAACAACCTGTACTCGTAATGGCCACGAGCGTGGTTTCGCTGTTGATTGACTTTGTCTGACGCTGTCTGTCGTTCGCGTGGTTTGTTGTCAGAAAGCAAAGTAATCGAGCCCGAAAGGAACACTGTTGAGGTTTGCTTGTTGTACCTACTTAATTTGTTCCAAACAGTGCCGTAGGAGTTTGGATCGGCCTTTGTTTTGATTTGTGTCAATTTGGCCGCCACGCGTCGCTCAAACGTTCTGTCGTGGAACGTGCACACTCCATGACACATAGTCAGTACATGATCCATGACCTTCTCTAAAAAGGCACGAATGTTTCTGGGGATATGATTAGTAGCTGATGATGGCCTGGAAGGGAGGTTGGGAATCAATCTGAATGAGACCATCGAATGGGAATACATGAAAAGCGATTGCGCAATACTATTAAGGCCTCCTTCGGACTTTGTGAAGAACTTTGTTCGGAACCAGTCAGTTGGATGCCCTGAGTTACGCATTTCTCCACCTCCTGCGGAAGGAAGATGAAACTAATATGAGTGTAGGCGTATGTTTGATAGTGATAACACTCCTAAATCTGCTCTTTTCAGGTAACAAACAACTTGAAATCCCTCATGGTTTTGGAGGCCAAGAAAACCCATCGACCACGCCCTGATATTGACGCTCTCTTACTGTCGTGATCATTTCTGACCTATGTAACCTGAGGCGGAATGAAGCCCTTAACAGAAGCAGTTTACGCCAGGATCTAGAGCGAATATTCCAAAATGAGGCATAAATTTTAAGGTTTAAGGATTGTGACTGGCCGTCGCAGGAGTCACAAGATTCGGCCACGCACACTGCACTTCTTGGCTCCGTCAGAGAAACAAATGCTGTTATTACATATGGCATGTCAGTCAAAAGGTTTTCGCCAGCCACAGCATTGAAAAGCAACTAAGCTGATATACGACCAGAAATGACGTGACATGAGGGATGATTGGCCCTCCGCATCGGAAGATCCTACATTGATGGCGAGGGCCAAGAGTATTAATACTTCTTCCGATCTTTCGAGCTGCCGCTCTCGTGGCGTCCGCAGGTCGAACGCCCTGGGACCAACAAGGCAAGATTGCCTCAAAGACTACTATAGTTAAAGGAAATAGTTCATTGCGGCTGACGCTGCTGGAGCAACACTCCTGGGTGATGGTGCGCTACGAAGTTTTTAGCTTGCAGAAAGTTTGGCCGCACCCAAGGTAGGAGGGCAAATATGGTGTTTACCTGAGAACAGGAAACCAAAATTCCTTGACTAATGTTCATCCGAGAAGCAATATGCCAAGGGAAGTTCCACAGCGGTCGGCTTTTGCAGGGGCCAATTCGGGCTACACCAATAATTGAGGTTTTGCGTCGCTTTCACTGTCGTAATGTATGCTAAGATAAGGGAGGTGAGTTGCAGGTGGACGTGCCAGACAAAGACATGAACACTCTACAGCTCCTGTAACAGACTAGGAATGACAGACAAAGTACTAAATGAATGCAGGATGAGTCCACCCATTTGGTGCAGTGCGGATGCCAATTATGCGTGGTTTTCGCGAATTGAGAGAAAACGGCAATGAAGGGAGAACGTGTACATAACTCAGCCAATGAAATAGCCACATAGGATAGAGTAAACTGAGCCTCCTCAAGACATACGTTATTCCCATTCAAGATTAATATTCTTTAATGCGCTTTAGCATGAGACGGTTCGACAGGGCTGCAATTGGAAACGTTTATCTTGCATTTACGAAACGGCTATCAGGCATTTCAGTAAACTCAAGTCACAAGGAACGAAGCACGGTGTTGACTCTTGAACCTCTGTGGATTCTGCGTGCGAAGACAAACTAAATACTCAGCAGTGTCAGCGCCGGTTACATTTACATTTCAGCCCCACAGTTCGGGAATCAAACTCTCACCTCTATTCGGAACTTTGAAATCGTCGTCGCAACTGACAAGGAAAGAACAGGTATCAAAGCAAAATTTTATTATGAAATATTCTTGTAGGATTCGCTGTCACAACAGTTGCGCCGCCTTTCATTATTTACCACTGTCCACAAAAACAAAGTCGGGAGATTTTGAGTGTATCAACGCTTGATATCATGTACAGCCTGTATCTCTGAAGGACTCGGGCGTACGATGTTGGTTTTGCATTTTAGTGGTTATTACACTAAGGTCTCCAAAACTCCGATCTCAGGCGACAACACCACACAATATCATGGCCCATGCTAACAGGATACTGTACTCCATGGCAGGTATTACCACAATAAATTTTCTTTAATATTGGCCTCCCCATCCCAGGATCCCTTCTTCATAGTTTCCTTTACCGTTTACTTACTCTCGCAGCATGAAGGGTCAAGTCTTGTCGTCTGGTATTACCGGAGCCGATTTCCCTCTTTGTAGGCACATCCAATGATACGTTCGAAGTAACCGTCACTGTTCCTCCGTACCCATTTTGATCCCTACTCACCTGTTTACTCCAATCTGGCAAACGTTCCCTTTGAGTACCCAGCGTAGCTTCATTTGAAATCATTTCCCACATCACAGATGATCTGATTCGCTTGTGCAACAAGCCAACCCGCACTAGCGAGTCTCAAGTGGCCCCCGTTAATTAAAACATTTACGGCCTGGAAGATACAAAATTTTGCGCATAGGCCTATGCTCCACGGAATGGGTCGTCATATTCCTTTTGTTTGTTTATCCCCATTTTTGTTTTCTTTAGTCCGTACATGCAAAACCTCAAATGACCGCGGCATTTTTGCCTTGGCATCTCAGAAGTGGTAGAAAAGGCCACCCCCAGCGCGGAGTACTGAGGTCAAGAGATAATTGTGGGGTGCATCTACATGGGTTCAAACATTTTTCCGCTGGGAAAATTATTTTGCCGGGCTCAGTTTGAATCCGGCAACAAAAGCATATTCGGGCTGCGAAATAGTGGGCCACATTATACAATGGATATATATGCCATCAGACCTGACCCCACGAATGGGGAAGTCCCACACCGCCTTTCTTTATTGAATATGCACCTGTCTGCGTTGTTAGAGGATCTAGGGGAGTGACGCAGCGGATTTTCTATGATTATAATGTAATCGGTGAATAGTAAGAGAACACCGTTTTTTACACGATTGAAGACGTCATTTACATACTAAGGAAAAAGCGGGGGCCTAGGAAATTGAATTGAATTACGCCACTAATCACTGGCCTGGGTTATGAGGTGAAACCCATTGCTTGCTCTGCTTGATTTCTGGATGAAATGTAAGATGTGAGCCGTGAGAGAATGGGGTCGGTAATTCCACAGGATTTGATCTTGTTTGCCAGCCTACGGTGGGATAGTTTATCAACGGCTTTCATTATATCCATGTGCGACGCCATCAACCACTTCCCGGCATTAGCAGCCGTTGTGATTGTATCCAGGCAGTCCCACATAAACTTTTGCAAGACGTGTTTTGGGGAAAACCATGTTGACTAATGTTGACAAGTTTGTGATCCATAAGAGACGTCGTGAGCTTCTTCTTAACCAAACGCTCCATAATTCTAGAAATAACGGGGGTAAGGGTGATCGGTCTCCAATTAGCTGGATCAACCCGTGTGCCTTCCTTGTGTATGAAGATTATGGTAGATGTTTTCCAGTGGACAGCGAGATTGAATGGATTTGCCAACAGTGTTGCAATACCTCCACCGCCTAGTGCAAGATAGCTGGAACTAATGGTTTGGCTCCGGGTGGTAGCCAACCTCTCTTCCAGCAACGGAACCATTTTTATAATATGGAAGGAACCGCTGAGAATGTTTCCGAGGTCATGTATGGTGGAAGGGTGCTGTCAGTTGTTAGGGATGAGACAAATAATCTGCTAAATGCCCGAGCGATTTGTTGAGGGTTGTCGAGATAAGTGTCATAGGTAAGATGGTGGATAACAGTAGCCGAGCTTGGCGTGGCTCGCTTTTAACTTGAATTGTCGTGCCGGAACCTCATGTGGGTTGGGTTGGTTGATAGCATGTAGACCTTGGTTTTACTCCATGGGGGTCTCTTATCATTTCTGATTGTTATGGCAGACTACTGAGTCATAAGGACAAAACCGTGCCTGGTACTAAGAACGATTCTCCGAAATCTGGCGATTTTGGTGCCTAGTCGAACGTTGATGTTCCTTTTGGTGGACATCAAGCAAGTGTGCGTCAGCGTGATTGTATCAAAGCGTTCGCGCTGGGATGAATAACGTTTGTCAGCTGCCATCTGCATCTCACCTGATAAGGAGAAAGAGTCCCAATTGCAACTTCGAGGGAGACTTACCAAGAAGCCTAGAGATTCGAAGTGGGAAGCTAATTTGGAAATATTGTGTGAATGTGCAGGTGAGGGGCAGATGGTTGCACCCAGGGAAATTGCTTTCAATGGACATGAGGGCATGCGTTGATCCAATCACTAAACTAAGGTCTAGGCTACTTGCATTTCTTGTCGGGTTGGCAACATGATTTTTCCATCCTCCTCGCCTCATGTTAGCGAAAAAATGAAGCAAGCGTTCACGAGCAGTAACGGTTAACGAACAAACTTCTAGAGCATTGAGGCCTCCCGCCACGACCTTGAGATATCATCACTAAGCCAAGTCTCGGCGATTAGCATGAGGTCGTAATTTAAGGAAAGTGCAGGGATCAAGATATTAGGTTTCCCCACTGGAGACCATTTATCAAAATACTTTGCCAGCGCTGTGACTTTTAACCAATTTTTCTGTTGATCCTGCTTCTCACATGTCACCTCCTTTATTTGGGATGCTGTTGCACCGTTTGGGTGAGGTGGCATCGGCCCACGGTGGAATGATGGTGCATCGGTAAGTAGTGGGTCAGAGTAATGTAAACCACCGTCATTACATTCAGCCTCCGATGGAGATGCCGTCGTAGGCAACAATGGCAGCAGTATTTTCCAGGGCTAGCGGTCGTGGTTATGGGAGTAGAATGCGGAGATGCTGAAATTTGATCTTTGCAATGTTTGCATCAAGGGATTTTGATGATGAGGAATACAGAATAAAACTTTTGATTGGGGGGGCGGTGGTGCCTGAGAATCATTGTTTGGCATGGAGAAAACCGCTGGTAACGGGAGTGAAGCGGCCTGTGAGAGGGCTGTTAGGCGTGAGTGCTCGTGCAAATTTGTGAGGACAGCGAGTGCATGGTCAGTGAGAACTGAGGAATGGTTAGTGAGCCGTGGTTAGCTGGGAGCCCTTGGGCAGTTGGGATGTGACAGCTGCAGCAGCTTGGTGAGATAGCCCGCTGCATTGAAATAAATGATTCCGTTTCACTTCCCCCCAGCGGTTATTGGCAAGGAAATAACGCGTTTGCGTAGGCAGTGGGAGTATTTGTGCACAGTTGGTAGGCAATGATTAAGAAGACTGGAAGTGGATCGAGAGAATTCGCTGATTGAAGACTACAAGGAGACCATGACGGAGGAAATATATAGCGGCGGGCTTCCAAACAAGTAGTTCGATGAAGAACAACTGTGACCAAACAGTGAAGTTGGTTGCTTTTTGTGGTCATCCTCCGGAAGGTTAATGTTAATTCTGGCTGTAAAATCTAAGCCGCAAGTTCGCCTACTGCGGAAATAACAGGATGGATGCATCAACCTTCGGGGCAAAGAAGCTCTAGAATTCTAGCGGTTACACGGAAAGCCGACCCGGAGTAAAAGCATGATTGGGCAGGAAAAATTTACCGAAACATAAAACTTTCTGAACTAAAGTCGGAGGCTACCACTGGATATATGTAAAAACAAAAGATTCCTTGTACTCTACCGAAATAAACTTTGAAATGAGAGAACATACCAGTTGAACGACGCAAGTGGGTTGCTAATTATTTCTGTGGGTCACGTAAACGAAGACGGGCGACAACCCAAAGAGTTCAAAATTTACCGGAAATTCATCTAACGACATTCACGTAGAATGGGAAACCTACTTACTCCCTAAATTTCAAAACGTTGAGTCTACTGGCCGAAATGGAGAAGACAGCCGGGCAGAATCCCCAACTCTGCTGATCCGTGTGCAAGTTTCTCGGACGCAAAATACGTGATTTAATGTAGAGCTTTGCGCGACTCACCCTTCCACTGGCACGTAGAAATTGATGTGGTTTAAGGCACTTAGCAGCCTTGTTTGTCACTTCACATTGACGGCAAAGCCCACAGGTGAACAGGATATATGGGGCGGTTTGCTTGATCCTGTTTGGTCTGAGATGGGAAAAGGAGTCAGATATTATACAGAACGGGAAGTCTAGTTACGCTGTATTCATACAGTAGTCCACGCCACTTGGGAAATGGTCTACAAGGCTAGTCCTGTGGTTGAAACCACTTCGGCCAATACGTGCATTTGAAACAGTAATCCGCGCATTACGGAATGTCCAAATGTGTAATTTCCACCGAGAACCCTGTTTACGTTGGTGCAGAGATGGAACGTCTTTCCTGCAAGCCGAAATTTATATACTAAAGTTCTGTCTTATGGTATCCACTTTTTGATTCGCGACGCCTAAGCAGACCTCGCATTCCATATACAGTCTGGCTTCTGGTGCCATATCAGAAGCAACTGAAGATATTCGTGTAAACGGCAAATACACTGAAAATCAGTTTTAGTTGTTGTGTCCATCCTAGTAGAGGGAGCTCGGGTTAGGGAGGTCCGAGTGGGGCTTTCGTGTGTACTGAGTTGCTTGGAGCGAATTCGAGGGCTCTAGGTCTGAACTCGCATTACGCAAAATCCCGAGCAGTATCGGAACCAGTAGTCTTCTGCTGGACTGCATTGCCGGGGTGCTTTTATGAGTGGATGCCTGCTTTAGGAGATTACCGGGCTTTAGCAGGTCATGTACTGTTCGTTGGTTGCACCTGGGGTGCCAACCACTTATTTCTAGTGTGATTCTAAGTCTGAGATGTTTTACCCTGGTCAGGTGCCTTGCCTCACTTACCTTGCATGGTTTTGCTAGAGTTTTGGCCGGAAACTGCAAAGACGGGTGTTCTTCCACAGGCTGGCCCGTAAACGTGGGGTCCGTCATACCGCAATAAGCTAAAAATGACTCTCTATCGCTGTTTCTAGGGCAAGGGCAGGATGTTAATTGCAGTTGTGCTACAGAGACCAACTGTTTGATTTGATGCTTCAGAGAACAACACATCCGGGAAGTGGCCGGCGGCGACGAAGCTGTTTATCCGACTTTGTTTCAGGCCCTGTAATTTGCGAAATGCGTGCAAGCTCTGTGACAGCGAGCGCAAAGTTTTTAACGTGGTGTGTTGAATGGGACAGTTAGCCTTCAAACACCTCTGTCGTAGCTTGGCCCTTGCCTGCTACACCGCTAAGAAAGACTGAGCACTGAATTAGTATTCTCGAATGTCAATCAATTTTGATGCCATTTTAGCTCTGACAGAGACTTCGGGCCTACAAACTTGTGCTTTGAGGCATCCCTCTTTTGGTTGAAAATTCATAGTTGAACCAGAAAATTAGGTGATCTTACGGAGTTGAACCACCCAGATGTTGTCGCCACGGGGACAATGGAATACTGTGTTTTTTTGGTCTGACGCAATTATGAAAACAGAAGGGCCAAGAAAACCTGTAAAAGCTGGAAAGATTGTGAACGCTTCGTGAGGTCAAATATGCACCACTGGTGGACAACAGTTCATGCCCCTACAAGGCCGGCCTGAATGCAAACTAGCTAGCCAGCAGGATTACGGTACTGCCGATAACCGCAAAAACCAATGCGTGAACACCAATGAAATAAGGTAATAGAGATAAAAACCAAACGGCATGAGGAATCCTTTAGGTTTTGATGGTGGAATGGTGTCAAGACTCATGGAAGAGTGTGACTGAAAAAATGAGTGAACAAGTCACTGGATCTTTTCAGTGGCAGAAACGGATGAGCAGACAATGTAACTTTGCCCTGCATAATACAACATGGTTTAAAATGAAGCAAGATTGAGCGCTATTTTGGAAGGAAGTGATCTTTCCTTTTCGGACAAGTGGCCTTCCTGATTGTCAGCAAACATCGAGCAACTAGGTGACGAAAGGTTTTGATCAAAGTTCCGCTTGCTGCAACCGCACATGATGCCCGTTAAAGTGAGTAAACCTTTGGGTGGATGCTGAGAGGCCTTTGCATTTTTAGTTGTCCGGTAGTGAGTTTAGGGCGGCACTTGGGAGCAGCAAGCAACAGGAGGTAGATACTAAATGATAAAACATTCCTTTAGTAAATAGATTTTGCTGTATACAAGCAGTAGTGCCATTTGCTGTACGTTCCTCGGCCTTTCAAGTGTTCTATTTTTAATTTTCGCCCAAGAGCAGAGTAGAGATTGCTGTGGGATTTACTTCTAAAAGTGGAGAAAACATCGAGCCTTAGAACAATAATCAAAGTCTACCAAATTTTCCTGAATGACACCAACACATTCAAGGGTTTCACTATTTAGGAATAACCTAACTAGCTTGGAAAGAGATCGAAATCAGTAGCAAGTTACAGCGCAACGCGCAGAATTAGCCGGCGCAGAGAGGTGCAGTGGCCCATGGCCACCGTCTCCCAACTGCCCTCTGAGGCTAAATGTTATTCTTGTAGCAGTCTCAGCCCCCATATGCTCTGGTTATTTGTCCTTTAAGAAAAAGCCCTGGTCCCCCTTGTTCTTCATAAAATCTTTCATGACCAGCATTTTCGGAGAAGGTGGTTGGGTTGTTGCTGATGACGGACCGAATGACCAAGGCGAATGCCACTTTGGTTTTCTTGCTCGGCCCTTAGATCCCGTCTCCACAGGGCGCTTAAAAGTTTTGGGCGATTTTGTTTACTTTTCCTTCTCAGGATGCCCAGGTAGGGTCTTAATCTGATTTGTTTTCGCAGAACATTGTTTATACTTTCTGCTGTGAGTGGTAATCTCCGACGCTGAACCTGACACGTTCAACCCAGGATAATCATCTAGCTTTATTCATCTGAGGGACGAACGAGCAAGCTTTGCTACACCCCCCCTCCTTATGGTTTGTAATTCTTGCTTTTAGTTCACTGGGGGATTTTTCTGCCACTTTCAGGAAATAGAACTCATTCCCTGACTCAAAATTTTTGTAAGTTTTTCTGCACAACATTTTGGCTAACAGCCATGCTTAACCGAAGAATTGGATAAGCATAGAATGTGATAATGTTATCTCTACCATCGGATAACATAGAGTATACAAATAAACTCATTTCTTTAGCCCTGGATGTAATCCGTTATTGTCTACTTTCTACTGCTAAGTAGTTCTGTAAACGAGTTGCTGGCAATTAAATTGCTCTGGCGGCCAACGTCCTGGAGTGACTATCTATCGGAACCGTTACGCTGTGCATTATAGATTAGAGCAACATGTCCCTTATCAATTTTCTTGCTGCAGGCTATGGGGAAATATCAACTGCCCAACTGCCTATTGATCATCGGAGTCCTTCACCAACTGGCTGTTTTCCAGCAGCTTGCAAATGTTGGCCCAGGCTACGGCATTAATGATTTCTGAGATTATTTTTGACAGAAAACCCATCCAAAGAGAGGCAAGTGGAAACACAGGGACTTCATAGACTAATATAGTATATGCGGGGTCAATGTACCCTCAGTTCTTAACTTCTGTATCCCTTGGACATTTTGCACTCACTAAAGGTCAATACTCCATTAGTAAGCAAGATAGCAGCAGACAGGTGCGTTAAGCTCTCCATTCTTGAGTTCCTCCGTTTCCGAAAATCGGAGCGGCGATGGCAGAAACGATAAGACCCGCGACAGCACAAGAACGACTCTCTCAAATCCATCAACTTCCAAACTGAACCAATAAATGAGAAAAAAATCATGTTGCTCCACCATTTATCACCAATTTCAATAAGTAAAGTAAATAAACTCCTAGAGCCAAGCATTCCTATTCCAACCGATATTCTGATAACCCACCCTGCTGCCTCTGCTGTGACCCCTACTTACATAAGGAAGACAATCCTCCCACACGAATCCATCCCTTGATCCCACAACTAGGCTAATTTCTTCTCAGCCCCACGAGCGCACCTTTGATTTAGTTGCAAACAAAAGCCAGCAAAACTGTGCCCAATTCCGAGAAATCTATTTGTAAGCCATTATTCTGAAGACAGTTCTATATTGACAAATACCCAGCCCCATTTAGAAACCAACAAAATTTACCCCTTTTTTGCTGGGCAACCAAAGCTGCTCCCATGCCATTAATGGACGTTGTTCGTATTGCCCACATGGAAGGATAGACACATCATTTTCCCAAACAGCCCGGTATTCATCGCTTTCTCTCCGATGGCGCTATTTCCTCATAGTGTAATTTGCAGTCGGTGATCACAAGTTGGTCTTCTGACTTCTTATTTGTCTTGTAGCGCAAACATCTATAGTCGCCAAAATGCCTGATAATGACTTACAACTCAATAAAGTGGGCTTTTCTGGCCACCGCTCTTCGGAGACTTGAAAGGTCTGATTTCTTGATCCCAACGAGCTCCCACAGGACTCGTTTCATTTTATATTCGGGAAGTGCGATTAGCAAGCCCTGATGGTAAACTGAGGAGATTAAAGGATATCTTAACGGAAACGCCAGACTTAACATATCACTAAAAATAAAATGGTTTATAGGAAGACATGGCCGCTTCATCTGACTGTCAGCTATGTTCGTAACCACTAAGTACTTTTCGGTAACCGTGTCTCGGCGCACATTTTCTTCGGTGCCGCAGTATTCGTAATAAATCAAGCATTCTATGCACACCTTATAAGAAGCTAACGGTTCAAACATCCCAAGGATATAGCTGAAGATTTTAATCTATTTCGTTTTCACCCACAAAGTAAACCGCAACAAAATCTGTCTACCCTTTCCAGGCTAAAAGACCAAATACTGTCGTTCATCTCGTTTAGTACAGAAAAAACAGACGAGGCTTTTTCCTCATCAAACCATAATGCTAACCCGGCTCAGATGGTTCTCCCATATGTATTCAGATTCGACCAACTAGCTTATCATTTCTGTTAATAAATCCGTTTCTACTTCAGTCTCAGCTTTGCTGTTTCCCACTCAATTAAAAATCTTGACCATTATTCCTCCCCGCAAGAGGAACCGTTGTATGGTATACCAAAATATTATTCCATAAACCCCAACCACTTTTGCCAGAATCCCGAGGCGGATCGTCCAGGAGAAGCTAGTTCTCCTTCTAACGACCAAAACATTATTGAAATTTAGTACTGTTTCCTCGTTGGAAATCTTGTGCCCCATGCCACCGATTCCTTTGATTCCGTCAACCTTAAGGCTGATAACAAAAAAGCCGGTGTAATATTCTTCTTTGACTTGGCCAAATCGTTTGATCGCGGGTCCCATGAACAATCGTTACAAAATTTTAAATCACAAGGTTTGGTAAAATTACTCTTCGCCTGGTCATCTCCCCATATCACTGAAGGCTCTCAGGTCAACTGCTCCATGGAACCCTATCCCTACCTAGGCAGTTACCAGCGGTGTGATACAAGGCAGTGTCCTTTGTCCAGTGCTGTTAGTGCGCTAAGCAAATATTGCCCTATGAGCAATACGCCACGGCGACGACATCAAGATAGTCTATTATTTTGAGCCACCTTACATATTCCGATCCATGGCCAGCAACGTAAGTATTTGAACCCAATGGAAGCGTGGTGTTGGCGATCTGCAGTGCAGTTCTCCGCAGCTAAAACTTCTATTTTGTTTTTTGTGTGTCTTATTCCCCCCCGTAGCAGAATTCTCCAAAACGGTCTTTCAAATCGACCTAGTCACCACGTAAGAAATATGGGTTTGCAAAATCTTGCTGATTCATCTTCCACGAGCGATCGATTTGCTATCCTTCAAGTAGAACTAAAGTCCTCAGTGCTGAAACATCCGTCACCCTAGGCTGTAGGATAATTCTGTGCTGCTCACACAAGAGACAAAATTAAAGTACTCTCCGGTAGTTTTTCAAACCTTCTCATAGCCAATCGTGGTACAATGTAGAAAGTACAGTGGGTATTAATAAAGAAGCCTGTCGATCCCAGTTTGAGCTTTGGGCGCAGAGAAAGATGCTTTTTTGTTGCACTGTAAACCCCATTGGTCTCAGTGCGTCAAGTTGAACGACGTTCTTTTTCAAACCCGTGAGCTTGCAAACACAATGCTGGGAACCTCATTCGGTTTGTTGGCGAGTCTACTTATCCCTTGAAAAACCAACATATCCTTGTAATATCATTATCCGAAATGTCTCACGTCTACATTTTTGACAACTGTTCAAACTTGTTTAAGTATTACACAACCAGACCACGTTCTCTCCCACCATACTCTAACAAAGCCAAAGGCTGTATTATCCAAATTTCTCGGCGCGACCGCTTCATCAAATTAACTGGGGGACATATCAGTCTAGACCAGGCTTTTAGGGACTACCTAGACTCAGCTTTGTCTCAAGTTGAGAACGTAAAACTATTTCACCTTATTCCGGTTTTCTTCTGGATAGCCCCTGCCTTGTTACCAAATTCCTGTAACTTCACTGATATCCTTCTTTTCCACCTGAACCGCTTTGACATGCCGCAGTTTCTTCGTGTCACCTATTAAATGACCCGAAAGAGATCGGCCTACCCGTCCCCGCTCAACATCGACATAACTAAATTGACCAGCAAATATAAGATATACATGGTTAGATCACTAAACTCAATATTTTCATTCAGTTGTCTGCGAGGAAGTGCGCCCTGGTTCCCAACGAAGTCTGAATACATCTGTGTACTGACAATTTTTTTACACATGCATATGATATTGTAGAGCCTCAATACCCCGGAGCCGACACCGTGACGTCTCAGCCATTCATTCCAGTAAACATTATCCCCATCACTGTTAGACTGGGGTCTGGAAACCTCGTTATTAACCTCCGCATTTGCCTACGTAACACTGTAATTAAAAGTGCTACGGCATAAATAAATTTCACTTTAGTGGGATAGGTTAGGTTGCTGCACCAAACCCCTGCCACGTGTCCAGTTCACCTGGGAATTCTCCAAGTTACCTGATGCCGGTCTTTCTGCTTTAAGCCAGTTTCACGTAGGCCGACTCATCTTTCTCTTCCTGCTTGGTAGTCTCCACACAGTCCTTAATTGCCGCGCTTCTATTATGAAGCTTAGCAATACCAGTCCGCACTAATCTAGGCTCCCTCGAGGTTTTATTAGCTACATTTTTTTGAACCCACTCTAGCTTCGGATATAACATCCAAAAACCAGTAAATCACTTCGTCATTAACTACTTTTCCATGTATAGGCCTATGATCTTTCCCTGCCTCAGTTGGCGGTCTTGCCTTAATGTACGGTTTGGCTCCGTTTTCATAAAGACCTACGCATGTTTGACGGCGGTGCCTCTAAGATTAAACATTAGTTACAACAGCCTTCGTTGATCTTGATATGCTCGTAATTTTTCTAGATCGTGCTCCGAATTTGCTCCGCGAGTATATTGCGATCGTACGTTTTCAGAAAGGAAAGCGTCAGAATCTGTTCCTGTTTTTAGCCGTTGCCTTATTCGGCACGGGCAGTTTATTTTCCAGCAGTGAAGTGTCGCGAAACGAGTGCAAGGCTGAAGTATCCAGGTCCACTTGGGCCATCACCAGAAACCTATGTTTTGGTATATTTGGTGTATCATTTGTTGATCGACGTTGTTAGTACACCCAGGCCAGCCTCATTTGAGACCGTGATGGAAAGCGTTCTGGGGGGTTACCCACACAAAAGCTGAATCGACATTCATATAGTTCAAAAATTACGTTGATAAAAAGTTCAGCCCAATCAATAAAAGCCTGGCTGGGACAATATTTTGGAGCCAAACACCGTCAAATAGTTTTCGAGCCGCTTTTCTGATTGTCACCTGTTATTGAATAACACTTATGGTCAAAGAAGGAGCAAACCAACTGCCATCCGTGGCACTGAGTGACCGTTACTATTTACCGAGTTAAGCGGAGCACAGAAAATAACTAATAACATGACTCGTGAAGCTGTGCAGCAGGTTAAGTGTGCCGTCGCGTTGCACCAAGTTTGAATCCTATATGTCTTTTCATAAATGTTTTATTCCAAAATTTTTCCGAGAAAGCCTGGCCGGTCTGATTCTATCAAGTATAACAGAATCGAACGTATAACAAGTAACCCTTGCGACGTGCCTTTGTCCCCCTCTAATTCTTTTCGTGTGACGGTTGTCACCCCCAAGAAAGCGAAACCACCTCTTTGGGTGCATAGACCAGTAAATGATATTTTTTTGGTCCACCGGCTAGCACGCAACTGGTCATCGGAGTTACGATCTGATTTAGCCTCGACAAAGCTATCACTTTTAAGCGACTTTCAAATCCATTCTTGAATGTCCAATTTCCCCATAAAAGTTTATTACACCTACGTATATCAGCCTATTTTAGATGACATCCTCAAAATTCCAGGCAGCAAGCAAGGGTAACTTGAGACGCACTAAGCGGGCACTCCCACCTCATTTATCCTAGGTTTAATATTGGCTCATCCAATTCTCTTCGAAACCAAGTACGGTTCACCGCATGACATTGCAAAACTGACAACGTCCGTATGCTTACGCCCACTGATTTTTCTTCCATCTGTCCACCGTAGTATACCTGCCTTACACCGCTCCTCGCAATGAATTCGCTTTTAGTTTTTAGTCAAACAGGGTGTATTTGTAGTAGTCTTAATACCTTTAGATCGTTTTCCTGGTCAGAAAGTTTGCCAAATATTTCTGGACACCTTAATTGGAGGTGATCCCCGCTTAGCAATTCTACTGATTTTCTAAATGAGATCTAACTACAACGCTCATACCTTTGACATGGCATTCTTTTGAACGGCATATTATTGTAAACCTTAAGCAACATCGAGCTATCTCTCCGTTTTCACGAATAAGTGCACGCAGCGGCCTGTCTACTCATTTTCACATTCAACAGTCCCGTCATTTATCGTCACTGCCCAGTCACCCAAAATCAACGCGACACATAGATTGCTAGGTATTCTTCTTATCGTCACGTTTCCGCGGTTTCCGACCATACTTTGAAGCGGCCGTCGGAATTATCTTGTTTTTATAGTCTTCCTTGAATACGCACTGCTTAAAAACGTTTTTTTGTCGTAGGTAGAGCCTTTCTTCTCCGTATAAATGATCAATGCTCCCTTTATATTTGATTATATTTTGAATAACCTTGAACTGCCATTGTACTAGTGTTGGTACTATCTCAATTTAGAAAACGAATGCTTAGATCGCTCCAAGATCTCTCGCGCAGTTTCCACTCTCCGATTTGACAAAACCTCCGGCGCCCCCTGGTTAACCTTATAACACAACTATACAGCTATACACATCGTCCCACTTTGTTGAAATGGCGGTCTCTAGGCCTGAACGTATCAAGATCGTAACAGCTGGACGCAGCGCATCCACACCTCCACGACCCGTTCGCCGGCCTAGGGCGTGCACTGTTAGTTTCACAGGCGTGTTCGTGGAGACTAATAACAAAGCACAGAATTTGAAGCAAGCGATTGATAAGATATGCAACAAAGTTTACTATTAGAACCAGTGACTTCAAAGCTGCTTCCTCTCACCTACCTAACTAAGACGCCCGAGAACCTACTACGCAAACATCTCACTGGCGTCTGTCGGACTATCGACTCAAAATCATCAGAAATTAAGCAGCGAAGACTATGGTCGTCTAATGCTGTTTATAATGCCTTTGACCGTCTTCTACTAGACTTGTTGAAAAACACTGGCCTCTCCTCTTGCACCATGGCAGGACACCCCTGCCACTGTTTGGGACTACGTAAACGAATGTTAAGCAGATCATGTCCTGTACTGTTTCAGTCCCTTATCCCCGCTGCCTCGGAGCAGTTTTTGGGGAGTGAAACTAAGATAATCCCAATTTCTCCATTCAGGTCCGTAAAAATTACCCCTGATAAGGCCCGTATTCAAAGGGATGCTTTCAGACTGCATGCAAGTGAGAACTCAAAACCGGTTTCACCAAACATAAATTTCTCCAAGCTACCAGACACGGCTAAGATCTTGGTACCCAAACCGTCCTTGTGGCCCCACCGCAGCCACAGAGAAGTGTTGACTCGCTCAGCTCCGTCTCCTTTGCCACGGCCCTCCCGGAAACGCCCGCATATAAACCCCTCACATACGACTTTCTCTATAGGTCTCAATAATCTCTCTTCTCCCGTGAACCTAAAATGTCCAGCGCCAATCAAAACTCGCCCTGCTCCATCCATGCCCATAAAACAATAGCTACTGATGGTAAACCCACGCTTACACCCTCAACAAGCAACACACTATTCCCGGTGGAAGAATACCTGCGTTACGAGCCGAGCGACTAAGCTACTCTGACCCATCCCCATTTCATCCCTTTGGTAGCCCTATGATCCCGGTGTCTCAACAGCCTGGCTCTGACAAAGCTGAATTTCTAGTCCCTGCCTTTCGTTTCACGGGAACCGAAAGGTTACTGTCGAGGGAATTTCCGAGCCGGAAAGAAAACCACAGATTTGCATCATAAAGTTAAAAGACAGCAATGCACCAGCTGTTCCCTGCCAAAGACCTTCACCTTAGCGTCACATTTCCCAAGACAGCTGTATCTGGCTTCCATTAGGCATACCTCCACCGTCGTATCGGTACCACAACCAACCTTCGCTTACCAGCGCCTCGGCCCAAGCACAAGGACCGTATTCCATTCCACTAATGTCTCTTTTTCGACCACACATACCCAGCCGGAAAAGTCCCTATTCCTGCCCCCTACGGAACCATCACCGCCTCCTCCTTTTTCTTAC
>LUCM01011804.1:0-11844 GCA_008360955.1 Fasciolopsis buskii
CGCTGGTTTCCAAATGGCAATTATATATATATATATATATATATATATATATATATATATATACAGAAAGCAGTCGAGCTTTTCTTTGGAATCCACAGAGAATGAGATGAGCAATAATTGCGGACCAAATCATGAAGTAGTAACAGACTCGGTTAAACATCAAATTTACTGCACTCGACCTTCACACTAAAGCATGCGAAGAACATGTAATGCACCAAAGGATAGAACTCAGACAGATACACTTTCACATCGATCAATGTCAGCTTTATAACTTTCTGCTTGAGAATAGTGTTAGTAGGACGAAGCCTCAGTTGGACAAGGACCCCGGTAAGATCAGGTGTTATGTACGCACGTATAACCCTCGTTCTTTCACACATCAAAAACTGTAGATAGAGGAGCGCAGACAAAAATGTTACAGAAACCACTGATAGGACGGGTCTAGATATGCTATGAGAAAAAGCACCCAGTCGACCGACACGCCTGAGTGTGTTGGTGTGCGTGGCTGTGAATGGCTCCATCGAACTCTTGGAAAAAATGCCAAAATAGCATGAGAAACCAATGACCGACACGAAGTTAAAATCATAGCACATCGCACATGGAGACCGATGTGATGATTATGAGCGGTATGAATGTCACCAGTGTGGTGCGTAAGACATGCCATGATGTACGGCGTGGATACTTATGATGTGACAGCTATTTAACCGCTCGAGTAATTCGACCGATTTTTGGTGCTAATGTAGGCTCCACATCCGGAAGTGCTCGTTTTAGATCGCTGGGGCAATCCAAAACAAAGCAGGACATAGTTACAAAAGGTGCAAAACAGTCATCGATGTTTATTTTCACCGAAGAACTTGGAAGTGGGTTCATCAGAGACGTTAAATTTTCTCCTAAACATCAATATCTAAAACCCGGTGGGGACATTCAACTCGGCACAAGTAATTAATAAAATAACGACCTCCCGGACAGCTAAAATGAACCATGCCTTGCCGCATTCCCTGTCTCGTAAACTACCGAGGAAGAATAACGAAAGTACGAAAGAGAGAATGAACACAACCCTAAATAGAAGAGAGTAGCTGACAGTGAACAGGAATCAGATGACATCAAAACAAACATAACTGGGAGAATAGACTACAGGCCATCAAAAATAACAAGGCAGTGGGTTACACGATCATTCTTCGTGAAAGAGCGAAACTGCTGTGAGAATTCTGGGACCTCAGTCAAGAGAATACGGCAAGAATATCTCTAATTATGATGTACTATTGCATACTTAACGCATGAAGACCGTTTATTGAAACTCACGTGACTTCATTCATTATGATAGGAACAATTGAAATTCTTCAGACGACTCTACAGACCATGTGGAACACGCACTGGAAATTTGTGTCCCCGTGGCATAGCAACGCAGAAACTACCAACAATAAATTATGCAATGCGGAGCTTCGTAGATATGTAGGCTGACAGTACATAACAGTGAATGCATCAGCTGACGGGCACTGTTCGTCCGTCGTTTACAGTTAAGGCAATTCAGTGGGAATGAGAAATGTGAATGCATTTTCAAAATGCGCGCGTCGCTCGATTGGCGATCCTTGGTCTCTAGCATTGTCATATGAAATTATTTCTATTAGCTTTCTATATCGCCTAGAATTCGTTATTCGAAGGAAATTTTCATCCGGGCTGGTTCCGTACTATCATCCCTATTGCCGTGTGAACACGTTCGTTGAAATTGGCCCGGTTTAAGAAACGGATGGGTGCTGGATGGCAAGTGGTCCTTAGTAGCACGAAATCTAGCAAGATAAACGTCCCGGCTCTAGTTGGCACCACCTAACTAATATTTTTAATTTTCGAATTCAATCAAACCCGTGTGCGGTGTGCATTCAAGAGTCCTGATTCAATGAAAACACTGAGGATGACCTGGTACTCCTTGAAAACTTTCGTTAGGACAGAGTTTAACAGAAGAAGAGCGACGCTACTGCAACTTGCATCAATAGCCAGCGGTCTGGTAAGTCCAGAATTGTCTTCATTTTTTCATTAGCGGTGGTTAGATGCTATCCCGAAATTTCCCCTTGTCGTATTACAATTATCAGTAATAATTATCTCGCTTTGTTTTGCTGTATACATGCTATCAGTCTATTATACGATGCTTTCAATTCTTTCCTTGCACTATTGTTTGACAATTTACGCTTCATTGTCCGTGATTTTAGCCAGGCCCCAACTTAGCCCTTACTCGGTTTGGCTGACCTGTCTTATCTCCACGAGGGGTAATGAAATTTTAGACAGAATACTCACAAACATCTCACTCTCCTTCATTCACGAATGCGTGCTCGTTTCGTCCAGTGATCACACACTCATTTAACCTGGACCTACCATTTATTCCCAGTGTACACACCAATCATTTGTCAGAACGAAAGAGATCAAGGTTAAGACAAGGAATCTGTCTCATGAAAATATTTCCCTGCTTGAAAGATCCCTGTCAATAGTACCTCCATAGTTCTCGTTTGAATAACTTCTCTCTACCTAAACCTGCTCACAAAGACAACAATTCCCGACCCATGCTATCTCACTGGAACTGCATTTTATACCACCAATAGGATACCTTCACTCCCTACTTAAACCCCTCAGGCGACTGCATGAAAACGCCTAGAAACTTCACAATCGGGTGGGTATGTAACGCCACCCCATCTCGAAACCCACCAGACAGATCGCCGCCCTACGATTGTAGTCTTCCTCAACTTGAAAGGCGCCTTCGAGTAAATGGACCGAACAGTGCCATTCAGACATCTCCAACAGAGTTATATACCAGTTCGTGAACCGAGTGCAAGCCATTTACCTGCATACGGTGATGTAACATATTCATCCAAAAGCGAGAAGTGGTATTCGCCAAGGGTGATGATCTTCATCATAGAAGAGATGTAGCACGCCTAAAGAGGTCGAACTTGCAAATAATGAAAATCATTGTGGCTCCGATTACACAGGCAACGGCGTGCATGTGCTCGAATCGACGGAAGATACGCGGTGTGCACTAGACAGTCTCATAAGAAATGCACCTTCATAGCGTAAAGTTCTCTTACAGTATTGGACGAGTAGTCCCGTTTCACTTATCTTGTCAGATGTGTATCGAGCAACAGAAACTCGGCAGCGAATACCCTTATATCGATGGTTCCAGCAGCTTTCGCTGGACTGAACCACTTGTGGATTCGGCCTGAAATTTCACTGAATTTGGAGGCCATGTGCACTGTGCCGCAGTGCGCTCCATTTTGTTGTACGGTTGCGAGACATGAAGTAGGCGTGTGGGAGATGTTGGAGGTTTTCGACCACCGATGTCTACGTGGCATGGCTAACCTTGGATGGAGTGACCAGGTGAGTAATATAGAGGTTAGGAATCTAATACTAGGTGTTGGCTTTCAGAATACCTCATATCAGCGTGTGAAACTTAGTAGACTACGTTGGTTGGGCCACGTGTTGCGTATGGTGGACACTCGTCTACCATGTCGTTCCGTATTTTGTTCCTCCCAAGAATTGGGAGAAGACATTTGGAGGCTAACAGATGACGTGGCAGCGTGGAATGAGAAAATATACGGCGAAACTTAGGCAAAGTAGGTGTCTCACGTTTTCGTGGTTGGGGTCCGAAAGGCTGGTCAACTATCTGGCTGGAGACATTGAAGGACATGGCAATGAACCGTGAACAATGGCGATCGTGTTGTCATTTTCTATCGAATCAGAATGACTGAAA
This sequence comes from Fasciolopsis buskii, assembly GCA_008360955.1. Lineage (NCBI taxonomy): Eukaryota > Metazoa > Platyhelminthes > Trematoda > Plagiorchiida > Fasciolidae > Fasciolopsis > Fasciolopsis buskii. Next base: position 3,731 of record LUCM01011804.1, read on the forward strand.
GAGTGCATTTGTACAGTTAGACTGTCCCGTGTGTTGGCTGCAGCAGCGTCTTATCTTTTCTTGCCTGTGTAGGTCCACTCCCTGTTCCTCTTTGATATTCACTTTTTTATGGAAACGTGTAACTCTGGGGGAAGGCAGCGGTCCGTGAGGCTTGCCTTGCTGTTTAACAGCGAACGATGATGACGCGCAGTAAAGCATATGTTTCAGCACATCTGATGTGGTGCGTGGATGGGCTAACCTCGTGCATATTATCTTAGTAGTAGTCGAAAACAATCGTCAATACGATCACCCAGGAACAGAACAATCAGTCACGCAAAATGTGAAATACGTCTTATGTGCAGACACGGGCACAGATTACTGAATAAATACTTGCGTTATCCTAAATTTGTACACAGTGGTTATATCTGCATCGATATCAAGAGAACAGTGTATGTGGTGAATTGACGGGCTCGATCCAAGATACGGGAATTCGAACCCGACTTCTGCCCAAACACAGCAGCGATCAATGGTTCCCCTACTACAAACCTATTGGGATTATAAGCGGGGGAGGGTAAATAATCCAGTAAATTCTGACGTACCACGGCGGAAATTCTGGGGTCTTTTGAATGGAGGAACATCAGAACACACTCAAGCCACCAGGCCGTGAACAATCAGGATTGATTTCCGGTAGGATTAAGTTTAAGTGAATACTAAGTAACACGAGATACTGCCCATGAAATTGCAATGATGAGCCAAATGGCTACGAATTAGGAACCAATCAGCGGTTTTCCATAGTGAAGCCTTTGAACGTCATGTAAACAAGAGAACACCTAGCGCTGTGCAACCACTGTTTGAGTGAAACATAAAAAACCAACGATGGATGACCTTCCAAATAAAGCGAACAGTGCAGCCAAAGAAGTTACAATACTGTGGCAATTTAACGACACGGCAAGTACGGGACACGAAGAGTTCATTCACGTATACTCTATCTTTGTTGGTGGCGTCTTATTTTAAATTTCGAAAAAGTAGGTAAATTTCTCACTGTCTGGTGATTATCAAACCCACATCACCTAGGACTCACGTGTTGCCAGCACTCGAGCATTAGAACGTAAATTCTTTCAGGACAGACAGCCGGTTTTTGTAGACGTCCACCGCCAACGATGTATTGATACACTTGGGTATTGCTCATACCTTGATAAGGGTTTTCTGCACAGCAAGTGAATACCTCCCACATGAGCACGCCTATTTTTAACGGAAAAGCAGTAGAGGAATACATACAGAAATGCAAATGATATGACATAGAATGCTGAACCGAAAAGGAAATACGAGATGGGAAAGCAACAGGATCAAATATCTAAAAAACGCGGCAATGTCATTCGTTCAGACACGAATCAGCGGAGCAGGTAGACTTTGCCGTAAGTAATAAAGTATCTTCCAGTCAGAATGACAACCATCAACATCAAGCACCCTTACTAGTTACGAGCGGTTAGTCACACGTAGAAGGGATATTTCAACGATAAAATCCATCGGGACTTAAGTGCAGCGGTCCTACTTTCAGAGCACGCAAAATAAACCAATGAAGACGACTTTTACAGTCAAATCTGTTTTGACTGACACCGTAGCCCCGTCAGCCTAAACGTAAAACGGATGAAGTAGAGTGAGTAAAGAAACGTAAGACACTGATATGGCGATTCACCTTCAAGTTTCACATCTAAAAAGTAAGACCGAAAAACTGCGGCGTAGACGCTACTCTATCAGGGAAATCCGAATATTCTGGTGTTGAACCGACTAAAGCCAAACAGACCTTAAAAAGGAGTAGCAATGCTTCTTTTCGTCAGAAATGAAAATTCCTAGGTGAACAAAAATATCGAAAGTTTAAAAACGATACTTGAAAGCAGTAAGCACAGGAAGATTCCATCTTGGACTTGGATGAAACACCGAATGGCAAACTCCGTGAATTTGCATATGAGGCTCTTTAAGCGACTCAAGATGTCTGCACACAAGGTGTCGCCAGTGTAGTGTAGAACAACTATGGGAGAAAAAATTCACATCACGTGCAAGACCGGGGGTAATGAGCAATCTAAGGTGTTCGATAAATTATAATTTGATATCCACATTCACATCACATACACGAAATTGTTACCGAAAACCAGCCCTTCGTAACAGTGAGTCGAACATACCAATGCCTACGTAAATAAAACTTAAAAGCAAATCACTTTTCTGATATAGCCAAATGGGCACATCGCGTGATCTAAATACCCGCTAAATTTCGACTTGAAATGTAGTAGAACTGGTCACAGTATATCAAAAACACGATGGATATGCCATCAGTAGTCTCAGCATCGCGAGTCGCTCAAATGACCGGGTTACGGTCACGTTCACGGTGAGCGCAGAAACTAATAAGGACACCAAAAGCCGAATCTCTTAACTGCATGGCTCATTTTATCAAACCAACATGATAAATATACAGATTGATAAAAGGGGAAAATAACGAACTCAGTTTTCGTTTGCGCTAGTTATACACCCTGACATCTCGCACGTAAACACAAACAACTTCGACAAACAGCTGTTATTTAACGAAAATCGTCTGGTCCGATGGATCAACTTTCGCAATCCCGACACTTCCGTGAAACCAATAAAACAGACCACCAGCCAAATTCTCAACGTAACATGAAAATGATGAAATTCAAGTATGATTGCGTTCACCGAGGTACCGTAAATAAGTTAACACAACCGGGCAAAGTATCGTGTAATTTAGCCCACAATATTGCGTCTGTTGTTGACTCACATTGATTTGAGAGCGAACCGAACTCTAAAACACGCATTCAGCTCGGTCTGATCAGGTATTCTGAAGAACGTTTTGGCCAGAACGCTGTGCTACGAAGCCAGAAATATTTGCAATCCTGCTACATTGAGGGTAGAGGAAACGTTTTTGGGAACCACTTCAACATAAAGGTTATCCGGGAAGATGTATCAACATCTACCGCCGAAATAGGTGGGGAACCAATCCCATAAATGAAGTCCCGAAGACAATGGTTTACTTTAGATAACCTCTATGATCGGAGTACATCAACAGACCCAGATCTACCCTAAACTGAATGCTCCCAGCCACTCAACTTCAAATTTTATAGTGCACTAGGGAGATAAGCTTGGACAGTCGTGAAACTTCCGGTTGGACCGATTTCGCCTAACGTTTCCTTATCAGTTCACATGCAGTGGCGATGACATCCGCAGAACGAATTGCAGGCACAACGGGTGTCTGAACACACTCCGAAGTGGCTGATTAGGACGATGAAGCAAACTTCTGAGTGATCAACAAAACTAGAATCCAGGTTCACTAATAGCGAGGTACACAAGCCATAACAAGAAAGTTGTCTAGCGCTGTCTTTCAGGCCGCTATTAGGAAACCGAAAATCAGAACAGCTAGAATTTACCAGGGTATTGCTTATCAAGTCATAATCTACTTTTATGAGCACAAACGATAGTGACACCATTAAATGGCGTTCTATGAATTTGACCTCAACTTCGCGGACGGAATTTTTCGAACTTTGCTTTTTCCTGAAAATGTGAGTCTATCAGATCATTTTTTACCAAGTAGGTCCCATAAATATCAGATTGCTTTGTGTATGTAATTGGAAAGTAATACGGACTGTTGACGTTCCCTGTCATGGTGAAGTCTACCGGAACAAAGTCCGGGTGTTCCTTTCAGATGAAGGGGTCCAAACTCGCCAGCGACTAAGAAATTCTGTTTGTACGCCTAAGCAAATGTGTAATATATCGAGAGGGTTCACAGTCTCATCAAACGGCCGGCAACACCTGCGACATCACAGCGCAACCCCCGATTAACGGAGATTATTTACAAGGGGGACGCTTACAAGACAACAACCCATCACATCATCGGCACTGCAGCTGCTATAACCTGGGCGCTTATTCAATGATTATGACCCCACCTTATTCACGGCGATATAGCAAAATAACAGATATGCGACATACGGCTGCCTTTGTACGTTACATGAAAAGAAATGTACGTTTTAGACTTTGTTTGTGTGCTCAAACTAAGGCTGCAAGTTCACGTAATCGTTAGCTAAAGTGTCCAGTCGGACTGCAGCTAAACGTGAATTCATTATACTTGATTTCCTCCAACACTTTCTCTGTGATTCATAAATTACTACTGCACTCGGTCTTAGATCCTGGATGCATGTACTTTAAAACAATGCAAACTCTTAGAGCTGTTACTCCCTTTGATGGCATACTATATTATGCTTCTGATTCGGAACCAACCACTGAGATTCCCTCTTCATCAGAAAGTATCTTTCCAAAGCGAACAGAACTGGCCAACCCCGAAAATGTTCGTCCTAGTGGGGTTTCCCATGAAACACATGAAGAGACAATAGACATTTTGAGGACACCTGAGACGGAATCTGTTTGGATACTAGCGAAATAAAATGACCTTCCATAATCGGCGGTCTATAATTAACCGAATATCCATCATCCGATTACTAGGCAACAAACAGGTCAATAACCACTGCTGGAGAGCGGGCCATTGACCACAGTATCGGTGTGACCACAGGGAAGAAGAGATAAACAAAAAACGTACTAATCAAAATGTAACCATAACCAAAAAATGAGCAAGTAGAAAACCCCGTTGGTCAGAAATGAAACATAGAACATAACGAATAGCGATAAAATATGCAGTTGAGTGAATTCAATGGGGAATGAGGGGCGATGTGCGAGAGCTACATATTGATCCCAAAATCAATTTCATCTGTCCGAGAATAAACGGCGGATAACGCGATAATCATGGCGATCCATCGATTCCATCGAAAACCAAACCAAAATCGTAACGAAAAGCGAGAAAGTGGAGAAAACCTGAAGTTTCTATTTCTTAAAGGAGACGACTCTGATTTGGGGAAAAGGGGGGTTATCTGCAGCCCCAATTCTTGACACACTAGGACGAATTCAGACTGCCTTGGTGAGTCATGCTCGGAAATGATTAACGACACTGAAATTTTCGACAGTTATCTCAGCTGGCGATAAACAGAGAACGCCGTACAGAACACTGTCTGCCGATCGGGCGTAGGATACTAAACATAGTAGTCGGCAAAAGTATTCTGTTCAGCCTCACGCATCAGTGTTGGCAAGCGAGTCACAATGACGATATCGATTTGTAAAGAACTCCAAGCCAGGTCCGTCGGTCGATTGACAAAATGTGCGCATACGCAGGCGTAAACTAACGCACAAGAGCAAACGCATATGGATTTGCGAATGCGTCCGCCGAACTAGGTGGCACACGATTTCGAGAGTGACCCACGAACGCAAGGACATGGGTGAAGGGGTCTTAAACTGGGAACAATAGCCCGAATAAAGGGAAATCAGCCAGCTTTCTCCAAAGAGAGCAGCAAAATCAAGCACAACCTGTGAGGGTTGTGCATGAAAATTTGCTACCGCTCTCATCCCTGACAAACACCTGCTGCCTAATTCGCCGGTGTGTACACGCGCGATGTTGTTTCATGCTAGTGTGAATAAGGATAGAGGGCTCTGGGTGCGAGCGTGTGCATGCGCATGGGCGCCTGTGTGATGAAGTTTATTCCACGGATGGAAATGAGTCAGGAAGCAGTGACAATCTGGAGGTGTTTAGACGACCCAAAATTGTATTCACTGTTCTATGTAGTAGCCGTCATAATGGCTGAATAGTATAAGAATGAACGTGAGCAGAAAGCCAACTTCCCATCAACTATTCAAACACACCGTGGCAACTTTTACGTTAGATATATTTGTGCAGTATCTTTATTTCTGATTGGGTGCTAGTCACCGGTTTCGAAAACTATTAAAAGAATACAGTGAAAATACGGAATTTCTAAAGCGCACTCTTTATATGAAGACAGAAGTAAAATGAAAATGTGTTTACTGCAGTGCAGCATCTTTTCACTATTCTCCTCCTCCTGGATCTGCTTTCTGCATAATTCGAAGTAAATGTTATTGTGTTGGCACTATGACTGCTTTCAAGCCGGTAAAATAATAATTAACATAGTAACAATATACAGCAGGCTAATATCGCACTGGATGCAGGAATACAACATAATTTCCTGGGGTGGCAATTATGAGAATCAGGAATGCTTTGCTCTAAACATCAATCCATTTTACTCGCACAGCTGCTTGACAGTTATTTTTCGACTCGTACACTCGCAACTCGAGGTACCTATAGTTTGGAGCGGAGATTATCTTAATTCATCTACTGCATTTAATCAGAAGAGGGAACTAGAAGACATAGCTGGGCTAAGGAAAGTGGTTATGCAAATGGGATTCTGTCCGAGCGTTTCAAAAACCCAACATACATCTACTTTTAAGATCCCTCAAGGAAAGAAAGAAAGAAAGGAAGGAAGAAAGATGGAGATGTTCGGGCGAGCAATACTCTCTGACCGTTCACACGGCAGAACGGATTCTCATAATGACTACAATGGCAAAGCTCGACCAGGTTGACCGGATATTTCTCCGGTGCTTCGTTCCCACTGTGTATGTCAACTAAATCCCTCTATGCTGATGGCTAGAATTAAATTCATGTTCCGGCTAATCTAGCAATCGAGCTTACTACTGGAAGTGCAGTTCGTCCGCACCATCATTTCTTCGTCATCTAAAAAGCCTACTTCGGTCAAGTGAAAAGCTACTGGGTTTAGCTAATAAAAACGTCGGAAAACAGATCATCGAGCCCATATTTACACATGCACATATGTGTTTTTAGACCGGAATGAAATTTACGTAAAAGAACGGACGTTTTTTCCACGCACCACTCCTTCTAGCCTCACTCCCTTAGGGTATGTTCACCGAGTTTTGTAGGGTCTGGGTTACTTCGTTGTGTTTTGCTACTGTGGATTCATATCAGTCTGCACTGTTCAAACTTGCGATTTTGTTTCCTTTATAGTGTACAAAAATGCTATTTCGAAATATTCTTTCGCACAAGTTATAAAACCTACCACACAATATTAATCTTTTGTTCAGGAGTGCTTTTAACATCTGATTCATAAGACTGCAGGTTTACAGTAAGCAATTCTGCCAGTGGTGTCACTGATGTATCACTAAGTGAATAATAGGTGGAAATCAATTAGTAATAAACTCCCAACTGGTTGGTATTTACTAGTGCAGCAGTCTGCAAGGACAGGTGCATTGATGTAAGAACGTGGAGAGCCAGGGAGGCAGTTTATGGGTTAGACTCCACGAAACGAGGAGTGGGATGCGACAATAGATGAGTCATCCATCCCCGGGTTCCCGAGACGTGACTAAACGAAATGACCATATTTCGTCTCCTCATGGGTAGGACAAAACGCAAAAATAACCCAAAGACAGGCTGCAGCTAGAAGAAATCTGAATGCCTGGGATTCATCACACGATAGTACATGTTTGTGGTCTAAAATACCACATCCCGTACCCCATGCGTGGTATGATGGCGCTAATGAGCCCCAAAGGAGGTGGATAGGTTGGAAACCAGAAACGAGGTAAAACAAAACAAAGTAAAATGATTCACCAGCAACGTGATCCACATATACGGCTTGAAGGTGATACGATCCGGAAACTACGGCAATAACAGCACACATGTGCTGTCTTCGGAAACAGGTGATAAATCGATTACGAACAGAAAGAACGGCCGATTTAGCGAAGTACAGTTAAAGGACAACGGGAGATCACTCGCAGTTTGGAAGTTCAACATTATCTACGGACAAAGCAACAGAAAACGATTGAAGCGAAGTCACGAACAGGCGAGTGAGACAACCTTGCGTCCTGGACAAGTTTCTTTCGACGTGGAATCTCCACACACACACACACACACACACACACACACACACGCACACACGCACAAACAGCTAGTGAGGGCGCAGATAAATAATGGATAACTCCAGTTGAAAGCGTGAGCAGTTGGTCGAGAGCGACCCATTAAAAACATAATTCCACAGTCCACTACGGATGTAAAAAAAATACGTCACTAGAAGACGGCCAAGAGAGGGAAACAACCACAGGTTAAGACGAATGGGACAATGATAAGCTGTTCCTGAAGAAACACATAGGGTCAACCGCATAAAAACAAGTATGTCCGGAAGAACAAATGAAAACGAGACAGCCATCACGACGAGACAGCGCTTTGG
>LUCM01011804.1:18793-40485 GCA_008360955.1 Fasciolopsis buskii
CCAAACCGATGGTTAAAGTGAACTGTTTGAGGATATTACGGTTTAGTCCCATTTCATCGCTCGAGCATCTCCAAGCATCTGCTGAAGGAACCCCATGCTGTCTATTGACATACAGGGATTTAGTTGACATACACAGTGGGAACGAAGCACCGGAGAAATATCCGGTCAACCTGGTCGAGCTTTGCCATTGTAGTCATTATGAGAATCCGTTCTGCCGTGTGAACGGTCAGAGAGTATTGCTCACCAGAACTAGACGTGGGATCCGAGAGAACATTGGAAACCTATTAAAGATGCTCTGTACATACCGGCGGACACCGCACAAGACTCCAGATCATAAGAGCCACAGAACCGATGGCTATTGTTGACCTCACCTATTCTTATAAATGCGTACAGAACCGTCTCGCCGGATGCCGTATAAAGTCAGATGCGCAAATCCTTGGGACATCAGGTGACCGGGAGCCTGAAAATTGAACGCGGACAGTGACGGACAGGGAAATGTAAGGAAATGGTGAAGTCTGAGGCTACCGGCAATAGACTCAACTCTGACCGACCGATTAGGAATACTGCTTCGCGAAAACAAGATCAAGTAACCTGACGATCCACCAGTCCACTCTCAGTGGTGTCTTATGCACTTCTGGGCAGAGCATTTCAATGAGCAGTTTTATTGATCCAGCTCGACGATTGGCTTCTCACCCATACTTGCAAGATATCAGTCCTCTACCGAAAATATGGACCATCGAAGAAGTGTTTTCTCAAAAGGGTGATGTGCCAGATGCGTTGTTTCGGTCGGTTTTCGGTTCAGTGCTTCTTACCTTTTCCAACCACGAGCCTTACACTGACATGCTCTGGATTGGCTGCAACCTCATAACGCTGTCTATCCAAAAGATAAGAATGAGAAATAGTGAAAGATCGATTGAAAGGGAACAAGTTGATGAACAATATAGAGGAGAATACGTTTCGAATGGGAGAGCGCAACTGGTTGCGTTATTGTGCCATATCACCTAACGTCTCCAACCATCGCTTAGGGATGCCGATCTAAGCCAATACACTGGTTGTAGGTTTTATATCTTTTTGTTGTGTCATTGACTAGCCACCTCGACTTATCCTCCAACCATTAACTGTCTCGGGCAACAGCGCCCAACTACGCAGTCGTTCTGTTGACATGCGCAAAGCACGTCCCAACCGCCCTAACCTAGTGTGTTTCAGTACCTGACCTAAATATTGAACCCTGGGACCCAATACCTTCTGCCTAGCCTTTGAATTACTGGCAAAACTTCTCCCATCATATTCTGCCAACAATACAAGGACAGCGGTCTCAAAACCGACAATCTTTGCACATCTGGCTCCGATGCCCATGTTTTTCGAGTTGTGAACCGAGATCCATTTTACTGATGGTCTGTGAACTAAGCTTTTGGTCGATAAGCGGATACCACGTCGACGCCACAAATGCCTCAGATTGCCGAATGCCATTTGATCCTTCTGTATTTGTGAGGACATTTCCTGCGATGTACGACCGCCAAGTGAGACACAACTACCCAAGTGACTAAATCTATCCACTTCACCTAATTATTCAGCAACAACGAGATTCGGCTTCAGATTAATCCAGTCATGCAACAGCAGTTCGCACATGCAAGGCACAAAGGCTTCCCAAACATACACCACAGTTCAGACCTGGGTCCGCGCTCAGAGACACATCATCATCATACACATACTCTAAACCATACAGTTTCCTGTTTGAAATAAGATCAATACCCACATGAGGATATGACGAGATAAAAAGGAAGAGTGAGATTGGGCAATCGTGACGAACACTACTTCTTGTGGAGAACTCGGGTGAAAGGTGACCGTAAGCACGAACTCAAACTCAGTTGTTCGCAGTTCCGTTTCTCACACACACTCAAACTTCTCCTGTCTTCCTTCACTTCAATCAGATCGCTGCATTGTTACTAGCTGCACCGATTACATTTATTCCGCTCGTCCATCAACCTCGAGCAACGCATTTTCAAGCGGCAGCTCAATCGCGACGTCCTGGTTTTCTGTTTTCGGAAGGACTGTTGCCAGGCTTCGGACCTTTCCGTATCTGTTTGTAACTTCGCCCATACAGTTCTCCGTGGCGTAAATCTACTTACTATACATATTTCCAGACCCGACCAACCAGGACTGTTCTAGTGGTTCAACAGCACATGCAATCGTACCGCACGCTTGTGATGCTCAGTTCTTCACTGCCGGCTTCGATTCAAGCCAGATGGAAGTAGACGCTATTCAATCATACGGAGCCAAATAGCGTTAAGTCTGGTCCAAAGCCGAGGGCCTGATCCTATCTGTGACCGAAGCTTCGGCAAAGAAATTCCCGCCATTTGCGCTTCCTCTACCTGCAATCCCTCTGTTAATCGTGCTTATGGATCAATTTATTTAGTTATCCTACGCCTACAATTTCTTTTTCTACAATTTCTGCTCTGTTTTCCTGTACTACCACTAGGAAAATTCACTAAGTGCTACGTTCACAGGGCTCGTTTAGACGAACTGGTCCTGACAAGACACTAGCCGCATCCTTCAAAATGTGCGCCCGGGAGTCGGTCCCTCATAAGTGCTGTCTTTCCCGTCCTTCGACTCAACTTTCTGTTTTTTCTGAAGCTCGGAAACAAGCCTTGGCTGTTAATATTCATTAGCAAGGCTACGCTTTTGGCTCCAACGAGTGTCGTCAGTTTTCTACCACTTATTTCAAAGGTACTCGAGAAAATCCTACTCAGACAACTGCGTACATTTCTCGAACGCGAACTACTCAGGGATAGCTGGCAAGGATTCCGACAGCGCCGTTCGGAGAAGCATACCCTTCTCGCTCGATATCTCAACTACTTTCGACCGAGTTTGGTGTGGAAACTTCCCGGACGAAACAGATCATGTTGGGATTTTCTTCGTTTCTCCCACTGCGGACATCAAGTTTCCTCAACAGGCAAACCCATTTTTTTCCGGGACGATCTCAACGAATCCTTATGAAGACTCATATCCCCCAGGCTCTCTCATTTACACCAACTCTCACCTTTTTTGTTGTGAACGGTCTTCTTTCAACTGTTTCTAGACCAATCTACTTTTTTCAATGATGTTCTGCATTTTTCACTTTATTATCGCACGCCCCGCATTACCAACACAAAACTGATTGTAGCCGTTGCATTATTAGTATATATTTAGACCCCAGATCCAAACGCTTTACTTGAGATCCCCAAAGCATATTTAACTTCCATGGCAATGGGCAAACACCAGTCTCCCTGTTCGATGCCACAGATGACTTAATTAGAACTTATTTGGTTATATTCCACAGGTCACGCTTATCTCCCCTCCACCCTCGGCCTGCAATGGAGCGAGCCCTAGGGGTTATGGGGGATGCTCCTTCCAGTAGATCAATGGGTGAGATATGTCACAAAAACCCCAATGCCTCTCGAAGAAATCATTTCACCCGAATGCATTCCACAAGCTCTGTACCTGCTCTGGGCTAGTGTATAAGGTCTTCAGTATGTTCGTCGTAATTTATATCGCAAGCAACTTCTCGAGACGTGCGCAAATGCGTATTTATATTCTGTGTGAAACGTCTCTTCATTTCAACCCATATTCTTGAAACCTAGGGGTCAAGTAGTTTAGGGATTTAAAAGAAAGTTAGAGCTTTGAACTCCAGATCCTACTTTGGCAGTCAACGATTAAGCGCTGCGGACAGCTTCGTTACTATGTCTGACCTGGTAACTTTGCGCAGTTTTATACCATTTCTTCTTGCAGGGTAATGAGTGCCCGTCTAAGTGCTGTGTGGCTTAGTGGTAATGAGGTATACATCATCCATAGTAACCACGTTCAGTGCATGTATTAATGATGGCATAACTGAGAATAAACCTACTACGTGTAACACCTTTAGCCTAACTGGGTCTTACAGTGCGCTAACACTAGCTCCTGTCGTTTTTAAAGAAATATTTGACCGAGGATAATTTGTTGATTGCAAATGTCATTATCATTCATTTGTTTACAGGATAAATCGGTCTGACATTTTGTAAAGGGTAATAAATGAATGTCCTGCTTTCCGTCACATTCTTCTGTTTGTTTATCTGTCCATAACTTCACTTTTATGAAACTGAGCGACTGTGGGTAACATGGCTTAAAAATCGAAAATTCTCTTGACAGCTACATACACTTTACAACCATTTTGTTAATGCGATGAATAACGTGCCAAAACCAGTTAGATGCTAAGTGTAGGAGTTTGAATGTCGAAATGATACATGACATCCGAGTGACAGTACTCTCTTTTGACAACGACCCCGTGTTTTTATTCTAGTTGCCGAAGGGGTCTGGTAGCCGACAACGACAAAATAAGGGTGCTTGCTACGCATCAAACAATCTGGTTGTTTTGCTCAAGAAAACTGCCCGACAAGAACTAGGTGAAGCGCCACAAAGAAAAAACCAGTAATAACAAAAACCGAATTACCGCATATTTTTTGCCTCTTCGATAAAATCATCCTCGTTCATTGCTCCCTCCACCATCTGTTTGACGGCAACTGGAATGTTCCGAAATTTACCACGTTTTACAACCTGGAATTGAAGCACGAAAAATAGAAAAACAATGTGATCAGTAATGAAGCATCTGAACAAGTGCCATAAGCAAAGAAACACATCAAGTCGCATTAATTGGTATATAGTCAACGTTAATAAGTAGTTATGCAGAAAAAATTCCATGTCCATCAAAAGCTTGCACACAAATTTCGGAAGCTTAATCAGAAATATAAATTTGTCCCTACTTAGCTATTTTATGGCGGCTGGCTCCTTAGAGAGGTTAAGCCGGCATGATGAATGTCACCGATCGCAAGCTCCTTGGAGTCGTTCGCCCATTTCATTTCCCACTGATTAAAGCAAACTTCACGATGTGCGAGAGAAGAGGGAGAACTTTGCCTACTGTTTCATGCTATCATGTGCAACCGAAACAGTCACCGCGCAAACGTAATCCTCAACTGCGACCGGATGCAAAAAGAACAAAACTACGAGTGAACAATCTTGGCTATATCACTGAATCCACCGGATGAATAGAGCACCAACTTCCGTATGTATGAAGATACCAAGAATTCCAGAAACTAGCGGACTCAGGTTAAGTCCTAGATTCCGCGGACACGATTTTTTCTGAAACGCCCAAGACCCCGCGACTGTAAATGAAAATTTCTTATAAATTAACTTCGAAAGATAACCCAGAAAGATTTGAGAGGCTTTACGCCTGCTTCAGCATTGAATGAAAAAATGAATACATGTTTACGAGAGAAAGAAGCATGACCATGGTTACATCTTTATACAGCCAATGCTAGACCACGACTTTTACTTCTCAAGGGGTGCTTCGCGATTTTAAAGCAAGAAAGGAAAACTATCTAGTAGTGAAATAAAATAACTTCTATGTGGTACCTATTCAATATTCTTCCTGCTTCTTACGTGGCACCAGCCGTGATTAAATTAACTACTTCTGAATGCACATAAAAAGGCAACTTTCACCACTGAAGGTGAGTAGCTTTCACTCCTGACGGAATCAGCCGACAAGACACGTCCATGTCTACGTACCATCGTTCACCCCATACTTAAGTACTGCTGCGAAATCTGTCCACTTCGAGCTGAAGGTGTCAAAAGGTTGTAAGTGTTTGCACATCAAAGTCCATGGCAAATCCCCAAATCAAGTGGTAAAATACGATGCCTAATAAAGAAATACGAGAGCGAAAATTTGGTACCGGCGGATCCTGAATTCAATTTCAACACCAGTCGATTCAACGGGTCCACCGCAGCATAAGGTTAATAGAGATTGAGGCGACCAGGTTAACGTTATGCTCTGTCTCCAGCACTGATTTATGTAATCAACCTGGGAGACAGTTTGAAAATTGAGCCACAGTCATAGGGAGAATGTAGACCTACCAGATTTGCGATCGGCTTGAGGGGCACGCGTGAGAATCAACCTGGGTTTTGACCGCATCAGAGTTACATTGAGCACATTTTCAGTACAGGACCAGCGTTAGAGTATAATTATACTTTTCAAAGACCCATGATTGACGTTTTTTCATCTAAAAGAGGAAATCGACTCAATCAATTTTGTGGTTGAGTGGAAGTGCCTCTCGTTGAAGAGTGTTCCAGGGAAATTCATTCCGCTTATCCAAACTCTTTATACGAACAGCTTATGATTACCTATTCATCTGAATTCCCCACAAGAAGTGGTGTTCGTCACGATTGTCCGATTTCTCTTTCTTCTCCACCTTGCCATTAAGATGACAATGCAACTCGTCATATCTTCATGTGAGATTGATCATACTGATATTCTTCAGACAGGAAACTATCTGATTTAAAGTATGATGATGTTCTGCTACTGAGTGAATACCGAGCTGAGGTAAGCTACAAGTATTTCTTTATCGTCCGGACGGTAATGTAGCTGTACCGGACACCTTTGCATCTTCCAAGGGTAAAATACTGTTACAGTACGCCTGAATGCGTAATGGTCCAGCAGCAAACGTCTAGACTGGTGAAATATTATTCAGGGTTGATTCAATTAAAAGTGATGAGGAGACTAATCACTGAACTTTTTGTTTCCAATATTGCAAATGCACGTTGCAGTTTAATCGACTCCCGGTTGAAGTGAAGTGGGAATTTCTGCATTCGCACTGCGTTCACTGGGGGATGATTCTAAACTCTTGGGATTTTAAAGCAGGAAATGATAACACACCACAAATTCAAACATCAAGGCTGAAATTGCGGTAGTTTCTTTCTATCCCTCTCTTTCTCTCCCCACGAACTGTGAAGCGTCTAAGCAGCGCATATATCTATTGTCCAGAGGGTATGGTTTTCATGCATCATACCTAGTAAAAAACTGAAGTTCATTTGATATCTGGTCGTAAATGGCCAACTCGATACCGTCCATCCTGATGTGAGCAAAGAAATCAGACTGAAAAGGAGTTTGGATTTAGCGTTGAGAACAAATTGTGTCTAATGGTTTGTCGCGGTCAAATATCCCACTGGTTGATTCGGCCTATAAATAATGATTGGTATTCTTCGGAGGCTTTTACAGTCAGCTTGTTGGTCAGCGAAATCGATACATCACTGAAATTTTATTGATCCTTAAACTGGATACCAGAGATGATGATCTAATGAAAAGCACTGCTACAGCATTGAATTAGAAAAGTTTACTCAGACCATACCAAAGAGATTCATCAATGGAAATATGGTGGTGCTGATGAAAAACGACAGCAATAACGAAGTTCTACAGCTAAACTGGTCAAAAGAAAGTGCACGACGAGGCCGAAAAAATATAGCTGAAAAAAGACAGACAGCAGGTTTTGCGCACACGTGACACAATCCTGAAACTCCAGTAATGGACCGGTAGGTATAAAGTCGTAAACAACACAGGCACGAAGAGTTGATGACTAACTAAATCAAGGGTTCTGTCCGATATCGCATTGCTGATTTCAAGTCAATTTTCACAGAATAAATTGCCGAGTCTCTGAGAGACTTTCAGCAATAATGAAGGACAACAACAATATCATTCTTCAAATAAAAATATACAAGCTGACGCACAAACCATACGTGAAGAACTTCCATACAAACTGGAATGGTGTAAAAACAAGAGCAAGCAGAGAGCAGTGAAATGACTGGACACCGAAAGAAGTGCTCCGTGAAGTCAATAAGTTGACGTTAAGCGGATTTGATTACGCTAGACCACCACAATTCGTGACTTGTGGAGATCTGCCCCAGGTAAATATCGTGAAGTAGAAAATAGACACGTAGTAGGCAGACCGATACGCGCATACACAGACGAGTAGAGCAAAACGGGGACAGTTGGACAATCGATCAACACGACGGCTTATAATGGTGATGGTGGACAAACAACTTCGAGATGCTAAACTAAACGATATTGCGAAACATGGAAGTATAGGATAAAACTAGATAAATTATGGGCGACTGATAGGGAAATTCAATGAGAGAAATTCGATTAAGGGACTGAAACCAGTTTATCTCTACGAGAGGAAAAGAAACTAATTGAATGTTGTTTTTTCTTTTTACATCTATTTTCTGAGATTTAAAAAAACAGTAACTTCAGAAACAACGAGTAGGCAACAGGACATCTGATATGGGGCAAATGAGTAGTAGAATGTGACACCATCATCAACTTTCACTGTTAAGCAACAGAGCGAACTCCTTGGCTGCTGTCTTTTTCCCAGAGTTACAAGTTGCTATACGAAGAACAAGTATGCAAAGAGAACAGGAAGTGGACTTATCGGGACGAGAAAAGAATGTCGGGTGGGCGAACAGAAAACAGTCTAGTCGTAAAGGCTCACTTTTCAATTATTTTCTTTAGGTAGAAAATGACAACATGATCCTCACTGTTCACTGTTCGTTGTCATATTAATCTCTCATTCTACACTGATACGTCATCTGTTGACTTTCACGTGGTTTCCTCCACTCCGCAAGAGGAGCAGAAAAAAGGGAACGGCACGGCAAACCAATGCTCATCAAAGGCAAAACATGACCCAACCAATGAATTCTGCTCAGCTTCATGAGCTTTCATGAGCTTTCTCCGAGCCGGCACCCAATGCTCGATTCCGAACCTGCACCTTCGGAATCTGATGACATAATTATAGTGAAGTAGCTGTCATCAACGTCCCATTGTGCAGTATTACCTTATCATCACAACCCAACGAAGAAGTATGCAAAATGATGAATAGCCTCGAACGAGTACATGTAACTAAAACACTATTCCTATTCTACGCAAATAGAAATCGACACCACAGAAAATGGATATGCTTTATTAATTCACAAAGGAAACGTTATCACACAGCTGAATTGAATATAACATGATTCCGATCAGAGTAACGAATCAGGCGTACAAAAAAGGAACCCATGTACTGAAGAAATATTTTGTGCAACCGAAGGCGTCCAATAAGAAGGGAAAGATACCCCTTCCCTGCATGTATGTAGAAATCAACGGGATTCTTAATACCGCAAAACATCATTAAGACAAAGCCTTTTATCCGGCCAACGTGGGTGAAATAAAAACAGGCCGGGGACCTATCTGACAGACTGCCTTCAGGAAGACACGAACTGCTTAAATACCATACGAGCTTCTAACAAGAATTTACTGTATTTTGGCACTAAGCACTAAGTGTCCCAGGGGCCGGAGGCGTCAGTTCGAAGCTGAGACGCTGAGGCAGTCACTTCGCAGAACAAAAGTGAACGACCAAAGACGAATCATTCTTTCCACTGTAACCACGCGATATACAGCAGGCGGAACACCTCAGATCAGAAAAGTTGATGCATCCCATGGTGCTTTTCCATTCTCGCTGATCTCAGTCATACACCGGAACCTCCAAAAGGCTGAAAGTGTACCAGCAGCCACTCCTCGGAAAGCCACTGGACCAGCAGGATAAACCAGGATGAAGATAACGAAAGTCTAGAAACTTTGATGAGTTGGTATCCCACACGTAAAGGAAGATATATACGAATGACTAGATGAAAACTGCTGCCAAATCCAGGTAGTCCGTCTAATCAAAAGGAATGCATAGGACCTCTGAGTTGAAATTACTTCCACAGAATGATAAACGAAGTCCCAGAGAACAACTGACAAACAAGGGCGTTGTATCTCCAGCTTGTATTTGGTTATACAAATGTTCTGAATGCCCCCGAAAATATCGAGTGAATGAGGATTTTTCTTGTATCAGAATTTCATGGGGCTTTATGGTATTTTACGCATGCGATCTGTCTCGTCCAACTAACCACTTGAAGGTATTAGTAACCGAGTCAGGCGCAAGGGAAAGCGACAACCCAAGAAACGAGATTTAAATTTCGAATCAGAAAGAAGTCGTACAAAAATATTCTTTGCATTACCGTGTACTAAAACGCGGACCATAGTTGCAGTGAAATTAAGTTCATGGGAATACGTAAAAGATGATGGTTAATATCCCAAAAACAGAATCAACAGCCTTCGTGTTACGCCGACAAATTAGATAAGACTCACTCCAAACTGGCCTTTTCCAATTGGTTCTCGTTCTAGCTGCAGCTCCGCTGGATCAAGCTCGAATTCATCTAAACCCATTCCAGCAGTAACGGGGCTTTCCCGATCCTTGGTAGGTGGAGAACGCAATCGTACTACGAGACCACCGGAATTATGTTTGTGATAGTGAATCACATCGCTGATTGTAGGGAATGCGTGCTTCTCTGATAGATAGTATTGGGCTTCGCCAGAGGAACCTGTATTTTGTCCTCCCGTGCGACTCGCAACACTTGTGCCGTTGCTGACTGCGGAGGTCCCGTTAGTTAACCCCGTACCGTTTACGTGTCCGTTAGTCGCACCGGCGGTCTCGGTTCGATGAATATGGTAATGATGCACTTTCAATTTTCCAGGCCTAAGTGGAAAAACATCGTCGTGAAAAGTTGTCAAAAATCAGCGGGATTTCGGAACAAATAACCATGAAGCTTCAAAAACAAAAGCGCAAACTGTCTTTTGACTATGGAGTTTACCCCTACACTGTACCTCACTATGCGTGTAATAGAAAAGTGCG
Organism: Fasciolopsis buskii; assembly: GCA_008360955.1. Lineage (NCBI taxonomy): Eukaryota > Metazoa > Platyhelminthes > Trematoda > Plagiorchiida > Fasciolidae > Fasciolopsis > Fasciolopsis buskii. The sequence goes on from LUCM01011804.1 coordinate 29,344, forward strand.
TGGGGGAGTTCGACAATGAAGACTTTAATCCAACTCAATTTCGCCAAGGACTGACCACGAACAGGTGCGCCGATTTTCGTTACTATACCACTTTGAAGAGGAACTGAACGAAGAATAGAGCACAAAAAGAATTATGGGCAATACGGGAAAAAGGTAAGCCAAGAAATGAAGACTGATGCATTCTTACTGTCCTCTCCGATGGTCAGTCTGAACAGATCGTTTGAGTGAGCACGTCCAAGGATGAATAAATGCGTGAGTAGTTTCGGTAAAAACAAGGTACGAGGCAATCAAACAAAAATGAGAGAGCTTGAGACGAGCGAGAACGGTATTCTAGAATGACACCTAATGTGTAAGTTATCAACATCCAAACCATTCAACCAATCGGTTAACCAACGACAGATTAAAGCGAAGAACCCCGCCATAACACCAGTGTCCTGAGTAAACTAAGTCGGAAAAACGAGTGGAAAAATAACTGATCCAAGTAGATGGGCTTCCAGTTAATTATGTAAAGTGGTCTTGCCGTCAAGTTCTTGTCAAGACCAAAGGCTTTAGTTGAGAACCCCAATCGTTCTTCTGATTAGCGGCTGAACTCCCTAGCAGCCAACCGTCGATCAATTCCCATGTGATACACGTCCACAAATAATTCCATACGCGCAGGATAATCAGGACTGCGCTGCCCATTGCATCGAGCGCAAGTGGGGTGGGGCAATGATAAGTATGCTACTGCTCAGAGTTTCTTCTCTTTTACTCTACCTGCTTCTTCTGTCTCCAACCCAATCTGTACGTACTTCAAACCGAAAAACTATAAGAAACTTTAATCTACGCTGACAACTTAACTGTCTGCACGAACACCAAAGAACACGACAGTAATTAAAATGAACTCAGGCACGTCGGCAAAAGGTACAACCTTACACTGGATTGGAACACTTGTTAGTGTTAGCCTGATATTTCACTGAAGTTGAAAGGTAGTGTGTACTGCGCCCCAGGGCGCTCAATTCCGTTGTACGGTTGCGAAACATGGAGTGTGCGTGTCGGATATGCTCGTCGCTTGCAGGTTTTCGATCACCGATGTCTACGTAGTATGGCTAACATTGGATGGAGTGACTGGGTGAGTAATGCAGAGGTAAGGAATCTAGTATTAGGTGCCAATTCTGAGAATACCTTATCTCGGCTTATGAAAATTAGCAGACTACGCTAGTTGGGTCACGTGTTTCGTATCGCGAACACTCATCCAATATATCGTGCCCTAATTTGCGTTCCTCCCACGAAGTAGAGAAAGCCATGTGTAGGTCAACAGATGACGTGGCAACGTGGAGTGAGAAAATGCATAGCGAACTTAGGTAGAGCGGGTGTCTCATGTCTTCGTGTTTACGGTCCAAAAGACTCGCCGCCTAGCTGGCTGGAGGCATTGAAGGATGTGGCAGTGAACCGTCAACAGTGTTGATTATGTTGTCATTTTCTTTCGAATCAGAATAATCGAAAGAGTGCGTTTGTGAAGTTAGAGCGTGTTCTATGTGTTGGCTACAGCAGCATTTTATCTTTTCCCACCTGTGTAGATCAACCCTGTTTCCCTTGGATATTCAGTTTTCCAAACACACTGTCGTCGTTCGAACGACCGAGAAAAACTTGCAACTTGCTTGGGTTTTCAATGGACACTAGAACATCGTCCGCATACTCTAAATCAGATAGTTTCCGGCCTGAGGAAACATCACTACTATTGACCTTACATGAGGTTACGGCGTCACTTTATGGTCTCAGTGACAGTTGAATAGCGCCGACGGACACTAGTTCTCGTAGGGAACTCCAATCAAGGATCACGGCAAGCAGGGAGACCGCTTCGACTGTGGGCATACGGAGAGGAAAAATGGAATGGATTTCTCTGGAACACCTTTTAATGATAGGCAACTCCAAACAGCTACATAATCGATTGAGTCAAACCAGATTCTAGACCCAGAGAAAAACAGAGGTTGTAGGTCTGCGGAAGAAGTGTCTGTGTTGTAATGTACGTTGTAGAGTGGAGAGTTGGTCAACACAACCTAGAGTAAGTTGTGAGAACTAGAAAATTAGCGAATTTACGCTTTATGGTTACGACGAATGATTAAATCCAGACAATGTGCTCATATGTGGCCAAAGGGTTAAAACACGCGGAGTCTTAGCTTGAAGGTCGCGAGCTCTAACCCCCAGACCGTTGCCCCACTCGCTAATCGCGATTTCTTTTCTGACATTGATGGACTTTATCGTTTCCATAATAAAAAGGTAAAAAAAAACAAAAACACAGCTAATCACAACATAATTTCACTACGTTCGACCTCTATTTTTCCAGCAGCACACCCGGGCACGAGATTAACATTTTTATCAGGTGAATACATATGCATTTAGCCAAACTTACGCCTCTGGATCTTTTGAGGTTACAGACAAAGTATATGTATTTTTTTTGCTGACCGAGTCGCGAACCAGAAAACACCCCTCACGGTTCTCATCCAACAAGATTGCCTCCGCTTGTTGGCGAGTGATATCCTTGTAGTACCAACTGAAATGTACAAAAGGGGATGCGTCGAAGTTGCTGACACAAGTGTGAATTAAGCACAAAGACTGACAAACTCAAAAATACAACCAACGCGCAACAATTCTGCCAACCTTAAAAATGCCATGTTTCTCAATAGGGCTAGCATTGCCTGTACAGATCGAATTTGTTTGGCCCCAAGAGATACTCTCTCCTGGGATGCGGATTCAATGGTAAAATGCTATGCCAGCACGAGGAACAAAGAATCTTTCGGAGGGATAACCGTTTCTCGAAAGGCGAGAACTGTACAACTGAAAACGGAAGTGATCAGTCGGTCAGCAACTGAAGCGTGGGATCAGAACGACCAAGTGGCGTTTTAGTTCATATGTAACAGGCGTTGAGAATTCCTCATGGACTGTAACGAGTTAAACATTATTTGAAAAGTATATAGAATAGGCAACAAATTGACATGACGCAAAGGACCCATGCGTGTAGTCACGAATGTCAACGAAAACTTTCCCAGTGTATAAGAAAGTGTTGTGACCATTTTTACCGCGTTAATCTACGTGAATAATCTTTTCAGAACCAGCAAAATGCATTCGGAAACAGAAAACGCGGAAGAACTGACGGTAAGTCGCATATCTTGCAAACTCTTTGAACAGGCTGCACTCATTCGAGTCTGAAAAAAGGGATCAAGTTGGGGAAATTTTCCTCGCCCATACAGTGGTTGCTATGTCACTTAATCGAGCAATCAGCCTCATGAATGAAAAAGATGAGGAAAGAGAAAAGCTCTGTAAAACCCGCGTTTCTATACAGAACAGTAGGTCACGAAAACAGCATTTTGACATACTCTACAAGAAAGTGAGTCATACTTGATTGTTGTCGACTCGCAAGTTGTCACAGAAGATATGACGGGTTCAGAAAAATAGCTCCAACAAAGGTGCAATGTACTGCATTGCGTTTGAGTTGTATCTCGTTGTACAAAAGCTTTCAGTCGAAGCAAAAACACCGTGGCAACATTGTAAACACTTGAAAGTTGGCATTGAGTATATGCTGCTGAGATAACAACGAATTCGTGTATGCGCATAAGGGACGTTGGGATAAAATGACATAGAGCTAATAGAGCAGTTGCATACGTACAAGCCGATGTGGGTGGGCGCTACCAAACAAAATTGCATCTGGAAACTTCACACAACCTATGACAATCACCGATAAAGGAATCGGGAAAACTGGCCGACCATTTTGCGGCCACATCTTAGCAGCTTAAATTCAATTCCCAATAAACCGGGGAAAATCTCAGAACAGTAATGGCATATCGTTGTGGATCGTACATCAGAGCAAAACCGATACAACTCACTTCTTTGGGAGGGAAAACTTTCCAGCTTGCGAACAACAGCTTGGTGTGAAAGAGACCGAAGATTACTTCTGAGGATAAGGCCTAGGGTGGGGTATGCCTCCTAGCCATTAAGGCCTACTACACAGAGGAAACCAGCAACCATGATCCAGCAACTTGTCGACACAGAACCGTGTAAGTTTTCGACAGGTCTGCATTTCACACGACTGATTCTCTCCCTTGTTACTCTTTTCCCGTGTTTACAGGATGGATTATTGATGGACCATTCTACATAAACTATGTGACTATTAAGGTCCTTGTAAGAAAAACGAATGCAATTAAATATAAAAATAAATCCATCTACTGCTTTATCATTTTCGGAGACAATGAAACCTATGCAACTGGAGTATGATTGTAATATCATGAAAGAACGCTTTTATCTGTAAAACGCACTGAAGAGAGGCGGCAATCTGCTTTTTGGTTTGCTGCATAGTTATTCAGTTTCAAGATAAAACAACCCAGCCAGAGCGAAATTTCGACTAAATAACGGGTTGTCTAGCTCAGTCGATGAGTCCCACAACGTTGTAGCCAACGCGATCTGGTTGCTTTCTAGATAGATAGATAAAACGAATGGCACAGAATGCGGGGTAAGTGCCGCGGCAGAAAGATAGGGTTGGGGGGAGAGAACATTCAAATACGAACCAGTTGCATGATCCTGCCCTAGCAGAAAGATTGCAAGTGAGTGGAAAAAAACAGGTGAGAAAGAGTTTTGAAGTCCAGAGGAAAATGGAAAAAAGTAGACGATAGAAGCACGACATCTAATAACAAACTTGGAAGAGATAACTAAGTATCCGTGTGCCAGAAGAGCGGGAAGACGTAACAGGAAGAAGAGCTACTAAGGTAGTCTCCGAAGAGCAAAACCCAAAATGCAATCCGTAAAAAAGAGGCAACAAAGCAACTGCCTGACGATGAACTAGTGACTGCAAAGTAGATGTTCCAAAATGGTCATCGATCAGCTGGACAGTCTTCCGTCGGGTCGGGTCAAGCAGAGACAGGAAATAAAACGAAGCCCCACCACGCGCGAGGCTGCAATATGCAAGTGTGTGTGTGCGTGCGAATATGATTAGGTTTTATACAGTAGATGAGCTAAAATGAACTAGCGTCTAGAGTGAAACCGAAAATCCACTTTTGGTGAGGCGCGAGAAGCAAGCTCACATATGAAGTGGGATGAAAAACGAATGAGTACATTGGGAAGGGAAACAGTTTGTGAAAAGCGAACCAGAAAAAAGCAAAACGGATGTCGGGAGAATAAATTACTTTTCGGGAAAAGATAGTAAAAGAAGCTTTTATATGGATTAAATGTAACAAGATTGTTGGAGCCCCGGGAGAACGTTCAAGATCGAAAACTAAAGATACACTAGCCGCACGATGGTCACGAAGGGAGTTGGTGCCTGTGAGGCTACGAGTGTCGCAAGACAGAGAATGATGCAGAGCGACTTAGAAATGGGCAAAGTTTAAGGTACTGGATAGAACATCATCAGTGAGTAAAACGAACGCCAGCATTTACTTACCTGAGTGAAAACGAGAGAAAGGTGGAAGTAGTCTTCGATCGTCTAAAAGATAGCGCAGGTATATTAGGGATGTATTCGCACCTTTGTAGTGTAAAATGCTGTTGCAGGACTGGACTCGATCAAACCCGAACTTAGTTCTTGCAGTGGAATAACTGAGTGAGGTGGACAGATTTAGCTAGTTGGGTAGCTGTATTTCACCTGGCAGTCGCCTATCAGATACAGCGTCTTTGTGGCCATCTAAGGCCCGATTTGTATTAATTAATCTCAGGTTAATATTACTCTACGGCCGTTGACAGCAGATATGAGGAGACCTTCGGTATTTGAGCAATGTTGTCCTCGTAGTGTTGGTAGAGTGTACTGGGAAGAAATTGGCAGTAAGTCAGGAGTCAGGCGTAATACAGTGAATCCTGGGGATCAGTCGCTAGAATAAGCAGAGTCCAACTAGGTTGAGGTGATTGGGAATTATTTTACGCATGACCATAGTATGCTTATCTCAATGGACGCCGGTTCTCCGAGGCAGTAATGGTTGGAGGATGGTTCCAGGTGGCCAGCCGATGAAAGCTTCAACCAGCGGACTGCGAGGCGTATGTGCAGTTAGGCTACCTCGTTGAAGTCCACAAGATTACCCGAAGCGACACTGGGTGATGTAGCTCTATGTCGGAGTCAGTGGTGTTCTTGCATCCGAAATATGTTCTTTCCGACAGTCAATCAACCTATTATTTTGCAGTCGACCTTTCATTATTTCTCGTTCGCTTTTTCTGATTGAGCAGATGATCCTGTGAGGTACCAACCACAACAAGAGCCCGTTAGTGCAAGTTTAATGGTTGTCCAAAGTGAACGGAACCAATCACCTGGTAGATCTTCACGCAATCGGCTGATAGCGGTTTCAAAAACTTTCGAAATAACAGAATTTAAGGAGATCAGGCGATAACTGATCTAGTCAGAAGAGTCTCTGTTTTAGAACAGGAAAGAGAACGGCCTTCTTTCATGAAGATGGGAAAGTATTTCGGCTGAAGGCGGAAGAAAAAAGGCGGTATAATATAGTGGCCAACTTTGGAGCACAAACATTTAGGATAATGGGTAGAATGTCGTCCGAACCGGGAGGTTTGAAAGCACATCGGTTGGAAATAACTTAGCGGACCTTTCCGGTGGTGACAAGAGCAAGAAAAGCATGATTGAGAACGAGGGGAAGGCGGAGAAGTAGGTCTGACAGACAGAATTAAGTTTGGAGCAAACCGGAAGACAAATTCTTCGGCCTTGTCAACCGAGCCGCAGATCAGGAATCCCAAATGGTAAGAAAGTTGGAAAGGTAAAAAATTACGGGCAGTCGCCTTCGCGACGGACCAAGATGATCGACTGTCGACGACGTTCAACTTTGTGACGTACGAAGCGATCTTTAGTTTTCTATTTAGCGAGCGAACATTAGTTCCTAGCTTGCACAAAACGACTTTAAGGTGCTGGGTTGGATGAGCAGTTCTCAAACGAACAGCACGGTTACAAGAGTGGTTAAACCACTCAGGAGATCGTGGTTTTGTCGAATGCAAAGATGCATATCTTCAAAAAAACAGAAACGGACAGAGAAACATCGATTCCAAAGCAAAAGACGTTCCAAAGAAAACAAATCAGGAGATCGTGAAAACCATCCCAATCGGCAGAGTCGCAGCGGCAAAAGATGCACCTAGAGTTGCGTACGTGGAGGGAAGAAAAATAATGGAAATTGAGACGAGCCCAAAAGAGACGGGGAATAGATAGTAGAGAAACATGAAGAAATGGCTTCAAGAATTAGGTAAAAAGTGTGTGCCCGAGCACCAAAACGATCGGAGATGCATGTATGGAGGCCAACCAGTTGACAAAGGTTGTTGATGATAACGAAAGCCTAGGCTTTTCGTCATACGACCGAAAGGTTCGATGGGTTAATTTTGTTATGGATGTTAAAATCACCAAGAATGGTAACTGTTTCAAAGTTCGAAGATAAGCCCAAATTCAGAGAGTCGATGGTATTCTGAGGGCGGCAAACCATACAAAATGAATGGCTAAAAGAAAGGGACCGAGTTTTTAGCCACACGTCGTAATCCTCTAGTTGAAGAAACCATGATTTAGACGTCAGGAGGATGCGGCAGATCGAAGGGAATAAGCAAAGCCCTAGAGAAGAAGACAGGAATGAAATTGGTGGAAAATTGAATTTAGCTTGTGCCTGACGAGGGAAATTTTGATCCGTCAGACATAAAGACAACGAGGATGAAAATTAGAGAAATTAGCGCATAGAGTAAGCACTTCGCTTCAATCCACGGATGCTAGCGAGAGCAGCAGGACCTCCATATATGTCGTGTGAGTGGTTGCACACAGATAAACGAAAACGGTTATTCCTTTGATTTAGAAAATTCGTGGTTGGCCTGAAAAAACCAGCAACCCGAACCCTGACACTTGGCGGAGTGGAGACCTACATAAGGCCACAATAGGTTTCGGGGTGGTAAGAAGCCGGGCGACAACGGAGCTACCTATTTCGATATAGCATGAGCTTTGCAACTTCAGCCGACAAAGCACTTAATCAAGACTGACAGGCATCTGCGCCCGTACTCGCCCTTTGTGAGGATCAGCTGGAGATAGTCAATAGCTTTCAGTACCTCGAAAGTCTGATTACAACTAGCGAAATTCAAGAGGAGGCTACCACAAATTGCGAAAGCAACGGCAGCTTTCGCAAATATGCAACACTTGCGGCCCTGTCATAACATTTGACTTTCCTCCAAGGGAAAGGCGTATAGTACCACAGGTCGCATTATTGGGGTTGCGAGACTCGGTTTCACCTAGTCAAGGATGCCGGCGACTTTCTGTATTCGACCACCGATGTCTCCGAAGCGTTTCTCGAGTGTGGTGAGAACATCCCATGAGCAGTGACGAGGTGTCGCCCTGGGTTGGTTGCAGGCAGTCGTACCTTGGCAGAGTTAATCGCTCTACGTCGTATGTCTGCCATCGTTTGCCTTTACCAGCCCTTTTCTGCACGTACTAAACAAGGCTGAAGAAAGCGACACAGCGACCAGGCCGATTGCTTAGTGTAGAGGCATGATGAGGTTAGCTACAGTTTGGACATCGGTTGATGCCTCTTACTTTCCTGATAAAAGCCCGAGAGATGAGAATTGTCCTTGCATGGTGACGCTGAGATGGCCCAGAACCGAAGTCATTGGAGTCAATGTTGCACGGCCTATCTGTAGGCCGCGCGACCAATAAAAACAAGGAAAACAGAAGCAAGCAATGAAAATGTGCACAGTGAAAAGGCAAAAAACAGAATATCTGTTATCTTGCCGTTTGCCATTCTACTAACTTGCATCCGTTTCCTGCATAATTTCATTCGCCTGTTAACGGGTTGACCCCATGTTTGGTTACAAGCCTGAATATATATACATATATATATATATATAATATATATATATATGGAGAAAAAGCAGCAACAGCAGCCAGACTATCTGAGGACCTCGCAAAAAATCTGCGGACCAATCCAACCCATACGACTTTTGTATGGGGCTAGACATCCTGGGTGTAACTACAAATTAGGACGCGGTTTGCAGAAATAATCACAGAAAAAGGGTCACGTGTATACCGGAAGCTCGTTTTACTTAGACTATTATCTGCTCGATGAAGATCGCAACTAATGGCGTTATCCTCGTCTGTCAATTGCATTCAACCACTAAAAGTTGACGTAGACTTTTCCATGACCGAACTGTTATCAGGGCGTAATGAAACGAACGACGAAGCACTACAAGGAACTGAACAAGTCAGAGAATACATGTTTCATATCCTCAGCAGCATATAGGGGCGACACGATAGGAGATAAAAATTTGCATCCCGATTTCAACAGCAAGACTTCATTACCGACCAAGATAACCATATAATGTGACCCGATTCACGAGCGGTATTTTACAGTCGGCTAAGCACGAGATCACGGGACACAAGAAGAGAACAATTTGCCGTCGACTTACTCGAACGAATTCAGGCTGTTAGGTTTATGGACGTAGTTTGTGGGCACGTAACCCAACTGACCAGCCATATTGCGCACATACCACCACTGCGCGTTGCTCTGATTGACCACATAATACTTTTCACCCTTTTGTAGCGGGAGCTGATTTTCACGAACAGGATTGTAATTATGCACTGCGATCACGGTATTCTCACTGTCATCCTGTTGGGTGGTGAAAAAGTATAAACTATGGTTACAAAGGAATATTCAGATAGAAGACCTAAGATTCACGAATGAAAAACGAACTGCTATCTTCGCTGTATGTGCCTTCATGTAAACAAAAGAAAAAGCACTTAGCCCATGATATCAGACAAAGCCAAACGACATGGTTATAAACCTTGGAGGGATATACAAACGCATGAAATCAGAACTGGTCAAATGTGGTACAAAAACGGCCAACAATGTACCGCTTAGAAAATAGGTGGAAAAGTTACTGGGCACGCGCGGCCGGGATGAAGAAACCGAAAAAACTGGCAACCCCTGAGAACGAGAAATCAGGTAAGGTCTGAATAAGATAAAGTCACGTATTAAATATACACATAGTAAATACGTATACAGTGACATTAAGTGTCGTCGGCACAATGGTAGTTTTTGGCAAGATGGACGAGTTCCATCAAGCGGTGACTGATCTTGAAAGTATTCCCTAATTATACCAGTCCACCACTACGAACATCGCCGGGCTGAGTAAACCAGATGGATACAGAGGAAAAAAAGAATAATGGAAGATGGTTCAGCGAAACGAAATGACCACCCACAAACGATGGGTGGCAAAAATAGAGTAATTAAAGATAAAAGGTCAAATGAGGCGAAAAACACCTCATCAAAGCAGTAACCCAAATGACTGCAGAATGTAACCACTTGATTATAAGCAATGTCATTTTACGAGAAAACAATCGAGCGGAAAAAAATCGAGACTGATGCACAAACGCAGTACCCGATAGAATTTCAACCGTGGGCGGAGAAAGCTCGAGAAACGACAGTCGGAGGCAAAGGTAGTAGGAAAATTTATTCGTAGATCGCTTAAGCGAGAGAAGACAGAAGGAACAACCCTATTCGAAGTAAAGTGTCCGAGGTAATCAAAAGGGCCGCTCAGTACAAAAAATTCTTGACGCCGTTGCCTACTTATTTCATGAATTGCAAATTGCAACGACCGTTGTAAACCGCATTCACAAAGTCGACCGGCGAGCGATTCCACAAATGACCAGAAATGACGGGAAATAAAAACCAATTCATCCGGAATAGGCTTACGTAGAAATCCATATCAAACATATATATGCAAGATATTCATATATAAAAATAAATAAGTTAGCATCATCACCAACATCATCGTTCAGAGTTCAGTGTTAAACAGCAAGGCAAGCCTAAATGACCACTGCCTTTTCCCCAAAGTTACATGTTTCTATAAAAAGAGTGAATATCAAAGTGAACAGGGATTGGACCTACACACAACACGCAACACGCAACACATGACCCAATCAACGTAGTCTACTAAGTTTCATACGCTGATATGAGGTATTCTGAAAGCCAACACCTAGTATTAGATTCCTAACCTCTATATTACTCACCCGGTCACTCCATCCAATCCTGGCCATACTACGCAGAAACCGGTGGTCGAAAACCTCCAGTCGACGAACATCGCCCACACGCACACCCCATGTCTCGCAACCGTACAACAGAACTGAACGCGCTGCGGCAAAGTACACACGACGTTTCGACTTCAGTG
>LUCM01011804.1:55841-71084 GCA_008360955.1 Fasciolopsis buskii
AATATTAGGCGCAGTTATTTGAATCACAATGAGGCAGCAGAAATCAATCGAAAATAAGTTCATTGTCAGAGCTAAGCACGCCTGTTGGTCATCCTGGATGACTGTGCACACTGAAGGAGCTGAGATTCAGAGGTTGATGTGGCTTGAGAAGATGAGACAGCAGACAGAAAACCATTTGCGGAACTATTTGACAATGAACCGTTGCAATTATCGAGTGTGTTCTTAGTGGGGTGTTACAGGTGTGTTAAACGGGCAGGGATTTGGTTGGGATAGAAAACAAAGGTGCGTGGACTACGGAAAACGCCACCAAGAATAGTAACACGTTGCATTTACCTGGCATTTTTGATGCATGGCAGCAACCTAGGGGTTTCTTCACTTAGCACGCTCATCCAAACTCACCCAAATAGGCCAACAAGCTTCCCAGGCTAGAACTCCTGAAATTTCCAAGATAGACGTTTGCTGTGTATCCGAAACGCTCATAAAAGATCCCACTTCCGTGATCACTCTTCATAGATCAAGTGCAACCTCATTCTCTCGCCCTAGTCTTCGCGTGTCCGATGGACGGCTTCGAGCACTAATGGTCAGCCTGGTGCTGGGAATGCCCTGAGCATGCGCGCAGTGTGCAGTTAGACTGGATCCCAGTCTACGGTCGTTTGTGTGCAATTTGGCTGGACGGTTCTGTACGTATCAACAGCAGTTGTTTGTTCGTCGTATGTATATATGCACCTACTAACTGTAGCTTCCCTGAGGCGGGAGGCGAGTTCTTTCGGGAGTTACCTCGTTTAGTCCGAAGCAGGCGTTCAACGGACATTGTGGTCGTTGGTGATTTTAAAGCTTACTTTGGGTACTTAGTGGAGCAGAAGCGGCACATCGGAGGCAGATTCCCTGCCCCGATCGATCGAACCGGCAATCGAAATCATCTCACCGAAGTTTGTTCTCTCCAGAGGTCGTTTCTGACGAACACCAGTTTTTATCATAAAAGGCGACATCGGCTCAACCGGCACCTCCCTTCGACTTCACAGCATTGTATGCAGATCGATCAAGTTGCGATCGGCCACCAATGACAGTGATCAATCGAGGATTACCGATCATTCAGATCCACATTCGTGGATTCCGATAATGTCTAGGCTCGCACTCGCTTTTGTTCTTGTGTAGTCTGCATAATGTCAGCACGAAAGCCGCTTGTCCGGCACAACTGATGTCCGACGATAACCGCCAACTTCAGTTCCGATCTCAGCTTTAAATGCGGTTGTCTCAGAAAGATGCCCAGGGTCCGAGTGGACAACAGGTGCAGATCAAAGAAGCCTAACACCCAGCAGAAACTGCCACGTAGGGCTCTCTGCCACAAAATTCAGTGAGCTGTTAGAATTTTGTAGATCCGTCCCTCCGGATGCAGCACAGTGACGCGTAGAGCCCAGAGGCATCAACTGAACAAGAGTTTGAGAAAATATCAGGAGCAGTGGGAAACGGTAGTGGCTATCGGAAAAAGTCTCTTGTTAAATGACCGAGTGATTAAACTTCTGCTAAATGATTTGAAATGCTGGATCACGGAAGCCGAGTGTAAGTGAGGTGATTAAGGAATCCGACGATACACTGACTCATTCCCCGGATCGTCGACTGGCGCGTCGGCCAGAACACTAGGGAGCAGTTTAGTTGGCCCAAGGCCATAGTGGGCCTTCCAGTTATGCATGCAAGTAAACCAGTGTAGATGGATACCTGCCTTCCATCTGAAATGAAGGTGACGAGAGAGATAGGATTTCTTAGGAGTATAAAGCATCTGGACCAGATGGACTATCGCCATCCTTCTTCAAGGAGGATAGCCGAATACTATCATCGGGGATGACAAAACTCCTGGGATCAATCTGGGTAAAGGAATGAAGTCCTAAGAATTGGTGTGAATCGGTGATCGTAACGATTTATATAAAAGGTGATAGATCCCCATGTGAGAACCAAAGAGGAATTAGTCTTGTAAGCATTGCATCCAAACTGTTCGCGGATGCTATCATCCGCCGACTATCTATTACTCGCGAAAGATGTGTGCATGGCAACCAAGCCGGTTTCCCTCCCGCTTGGGGTCGCATTGATTAAATATCCACTATGCGACAGATCTTCCAGCATAGGAACATGCTCCTCAGACCCACAGTTCCTATCCCTCTTGATTGGAAAGCGGTGGTCAAATCAGTCGATTGTTTGGCACTGCCTCTTATTAAACGGCGTGCCAAAACAGTTATTTTCACTTACACAATTTCGCGTAACAACAGCCGAAATCAAGTTCGCGTTCAAGGCGATGTTTCATTAGAGTTTACCACGAGAAGTGTTGTTCGCCAGGATTGCACCATCGCGGGTTGGTACTAGATTAAAGGTCATAAAATCGAACTGAATTCACCTAGCATAACCTACTACCATCCTACATCTTGAGAACATAGATTCCATAATAAGATGGTGAGAGCGGCGCATACTCGAGTAGCAACATCATTATAGAGGGATTTTTAGAATGGTATGTTATGCGATCCAAAGAGCTTTAACATAATTAACAGGAGAAGCGCATATACCCGCGAAATTCAGGACCACCCTTGGAAGCGATGTCAGCAGCCTCCAGTAGCTCCATAAAGAACCTGCTGTTGCAGGAAGGAGCTCGCGTTCAGAAACACAAAGCACTCACAGCAATAAAACGACTCATTTCATTAAGATCAACACTTGCGATACCTAGCTTTGGATTCTACTCTGATTTGAGAAACCGCTTGGTTTATGACAATGATTTTAAATTCGTGATTACGAAAAAGCCCTAAAGCTCCGTTTTGTTCCTTAAACCGTGAAAGACAGTAACGTTTCACAAATCTTGTGAGACTAAATCATATTATTCATAAACACGAAAGCAAAGACATAATAAGGACGTGTGGAAAATACGCACCTGCGGAAGATTCATGTTGGGCGGGGAGGTTGTTTTGCACCCCACCGCAGGATAACAAGTTCATTTCATTGTTCATTATTCCTCGATTAGATACAGCGAAATTCCACCCACGTGAGCCTTATTCTGATTATTTTCTTCCGACCTCTTTCAGATGGAGTCTCGCTACCTCACCAACAAGTAGTCATCTAGCGTTGACCAGGATTTGTTCCATTTTCCAGTTTCCGACAACTTTCCCTAACTTTACGGCCAGGTGCCTAAAATCTAGGATTCTTGAGCCGAAAGCTCCTCGAATCAGATGGTGCCTCGATAACAGGAGGATGGGAACCTTCTTCACATTATGCAGCAAGATTGGAAACCATTCCCATAACTATTAAAAGGGGAAAATTATATCATGCACTCACCTCAACCGCACAACTCACACACTGTATTCCCCAAAAACGCAATTCCATACTTTGCCTGGCCTACCTCTGGCTTCAGTCATTGATTTCGCCTTGATCACCTCCTCCAGCAACATTTTCAGGTTATTCACCCTTCGTAGGGCAAACGATTCCCTTCCCAACCCTGCATTAAGCTGCCCTCTCGCGATCGTCTTTTCGTTGCCTCACATCACTTCATTCCCACCTGTTTAGAATAGAGTAACATGGTGACCACTTGTCTCGGTCAGACTGCTAGCCATTTTCAGGAGCTGTATTAAGTCACCTCTATTCCTACATCTTCCAAAAGAGATAAAGTAGAGTTCTTTAGCCTTCCCTTTTGTCTCAGCAGTGCAAGCCAGGGTTTCAAAACACCCCAAATTTTTCCCAGGCTCCTGATATCTCCTAACCAGCACTATCTTCACACATAAACGCAATATTCTAAATGCGGTAGGGCCAATTCCTTGAAAAGCAGCAGAGGCACTCTGAGCGTCCTACTTACTGCGGTCGTCCTAAGCTGGTTTAAGGCCTTCCTTGTCGTTCTTTACTCTGTGGACCATGTTCGAAGCCGCCACTCATCATCACCCCGGAGTCCCTTGCTTGCTGTGTTCGTCCTATCGTGACTTGATGCTCTGGTGGACTTATGCCGCAAGGCGCTACTGCTCTCTCCGTCCACTAGCCGTTGGGACGTGCTCACGTACATTGGTAGGCACCAGCTTAATAACAACAACTAAGCTTCATCCAGAACTCTGGAAAACTTTACTGTGTGCTGTTCCTGACAATTTGATGTCACCAAGATATGGATTCGTCAACCCGTTGGTTGTCTTCGGAATCCATCAGAAACGGCAGTGGTTCGAAGAAAAACTCCCGTGACACTTCTTTGCGTCACCATCCTTTAACCCCTAAATATCACACGACTCTTACCCTAGAGGATCCACCTTTCAGTTTAAATGCTAAACAGTTATGCATCCAGAAAGACCGCAATTTCAGTTCAAGAAACCTACGGTTCAAGTAACCGGTGGCCTTCCGGAAGACCGGATAGCAAATTTCTTCGCTTTTACGTTGTCCATCCTACTCTTAGCTTTGCGTCACAATTTAGCCGATTCGGTCAGACACGGACGATTGTGCCACGTTGGTGCGTCCTCGTCAGTCATCTTTCTTTCGGTGACGCTTTAAAGACCTGGATGAATTGCCTCACAAAGATCTCCGCCGGTATCACCGCCCTTGCTAGGTGGGTCCTGTTAGCCCCCTATGGATTTTGACCCAGTCACTTGCTTCAAGCGGTCCATGATCGGCTGCTTCGACGTCCCCATCGCGAAGTGGGGTCTCTCAATGATTTTTCACCTTGCCTCTTGATCCTGCCTGTTTATTTCTTGGAAGGATTTCAGCGGATAGTCGGCCTCCTTCTGGCTACAATGCGATTCCTGGTGTTTTTATTCCACTTACGGCCCTCCATGAATCCACCCTAGATTTTGCGTTATTATAATGGGTTTGGGTTGCTGTCACAGACCCCAGTGATACGCTGTTCGTAGGCATTGCGGCAGTGCGGTTGGACGCGTGACGTAACCTCTCCACCATTTACTCCAGGTGGGTTCTGCATCCAAGGTTATCCCTGGTATCCACAAAAGCTTTTTGTTTTCTCCTTATGGCTTGCGTGATGCTAATTATCTACCATTATGATCACCTTTTTCACTTGTTAACGCGGTGCAGAGTAAATAAATCTGTTGTCGCCAATATGTTGCTTTCAACCGACCCCCAACTGGCGATCCACGTATTTTCCACCGCTTTCTACCTCCCACTGCGTTGGCATTTTTGTTGGCGGAGTTTTTGGTCTTGTCTGATAGTACAGATGGGCAGCCTGATGGGGGTGCGCTTGCCATTCCAGCGGCAATAGCAACCGTTTTTTGTGCAACCCTGAAAGTTCATCTGTATAGAGGTATGCGAAGCAATCAGCGACGTGATTTGGGTTGTCTTTGCGTTAGACGTATCAGTACTCAAGCCCCAGGTTTGCCTAACAGTGTCCTAGAAGAATTGAAAAGGTAGCAGCAGTAGCTAGTGAGCAGTCACAGGTATCTGCTCTAGATTTAGTTGCCGGGGGCTTCCCCATCCACCCACGTTCTCACTGACGATGGCGTCCTTTGGCCGATCTCCCTCACCAAACTTACGGTTTGCAGCCACGCTCTACTGAATCCCGGGGATCCACTCGTGGTATCTTCAGAACTGACCCTGCTGATGGCATTATTGTTCAGTTCCGTTATAAAATCTGCCCTAGCTACCATTTTTATTCGAATTGACTAATTCCACCAATGTCAGCCGTAGTTCGTTTCCTTCTAGGTCAATAGCTCGCCTCAACCTTTTCAGCCGCGGTACCAACCTGATAGCAACGCACTCCAGTATTTCATCAACTAGAATCATGTGTACTTCTTCACGAACCTTTCCCCTCTGGTCCCTAGTATTTATATAATGTTCCGGAATCTCTTGGAAACCGTTATGGCTCCCCACTCCAGGCTGGTGTCTTCAGCCGTCTGCACAGAATTTAATACCTAGCTTACCTGGCATAACGTTTCCTCTAGAATTCTCATCCTAGCGTATCTGATATTCGGGTCGGCGAAATCATCCGCTCTTGGGTTTCTACGTCTGTGCCACTTTTCCCCTTTTTCTTGAGTCACTATTTCTGGCTTTATTTCCAATTCTGATTTGCTTTTTCCTTTCAGTCATGTTCCCTGCTCACTAAAAACCTTTTTCCTATCACTGTCGATCCGTGCATATTCCAAGGGCTTGCTACTTTGTATCAATCTGGGTGTCAGAGCTTTCAGCCATAGGCTCTTTTCCTCCCGGTACCAAATCCTTGCTCTCTTACAGGGTTAATCATTACCTTTTTTCTAAACATCTTTCTGTAATTCATTGCAGCTCGGGTTCCGTAACTAATTTGGTGCCCCTCTCCCACGTGCTCCAGGTTTTCTGGGCAAAAATGACTGACACTGTGATGGCAGTTTGTCTGGGGATTTGCATGCTAGAAAAACTCGACATGACTTGTCATATTGTTAGTACAGCTGTCACTTATTCTCCCCTTCCAGAGCTTGTAGTCGCTGCTCCTGTTCCTTATCTCCGAAGATGACACAAACACCTTCCGCGCTTACTCCTGTAATACACCGAGAAGTCTTGAGTTTTTCGTGATGACCCGCTGCTGGTGTAGGATCTCATTGTTAGTGTATTGCAAACTTGAATGCATCGTTTTAGCTGTGGTAATTATAATCCATGAGGCCGCGTTTCTTGTTGATAATTGTTAATATTTTATATTTCTCGATTCGCAAGAGGCATGCGCAAGGCAAGATCAAATTTGTGAACGGATGATTCTGAGGAAAGGTGAGTAAGAGAAATCAGAATGGATATGAGGATATATGCTACTTTGGAATACTTGATAAGCATGACCAGAATTTGCAAAGCAATACGCATTGCAAGGGTATGCGAGACAAAAATCGGAACTGGACAAGCTGTTTTGCAAGATTATACGGATTTTTCTGGGGCTGTTCGTCGGCAACGGACTGCGAGGCCGTTTTAAGTTTAGATGCACTAAATGTGAGTGTCACAGGCACATTAATTGACAGGAGCTCAATTGAGGATCTCGAAATATGGCCGGAGGCGCAGATATCAAGAGCGTTACGGGATGGAGGGAAAAGTTAAGCTGAGATGAAGGGCAGTGGAGGTATGATAGTTGGACAAAAATAAATCAAAGTCAAAACGGACGTTATGAGAGTTGAATAAAGAAGTGGCAATGAACAACGATACCGGGCCGATAGATTGCTGAGGAAGGCGGAGGTATTCTATCAAGTCTGGTGAACCATCTGGGGAACAAGATTTTTTGAAACGCACTCCAGAGGAGGAATTTGGAATTCTTCTCCCTATGCAGCTGGCGGCAGGCAGGTGCAATGGAGAAGAAAAAGTTTGTGTAAGAAGTAAAAGGTTTTTAAATACACCAGTCAAGGTTATTTTCTATGCTGTCGCTTTTTTTGTCGCAGTTTTTGATCT
Source organism: Fasciolopsis buskii (assembly GCA_008360955.1). Classification (NCBI taxonomy): domain Eukaryota; kingdom Metazoa; phylum Platyhelminthes; class Trematoda; order Plagiorchiida; family Fasciolidae; genus Fasciolopsis; species Fasciolopsis buskii. The sequence continues at coordinate 63,195 of LUCM01011804.1, forward strand.
TAGACGGCAGTACTTGTGACGGATTTGAAGGAGCACACAGGGCATTCCAGCGGCAGTAGTAACCGTGTTTTCGACTAGTCATGAAGATCTACCTGAGTAGGGGTACCGAGGGGAGCAGCGACTTGGCTTCGGTTGAACGGGCTAGTAATCGAGCGCCAGACCTGGCCAGCAGCCTTCCAGCAGGAGCGAGAAGCTTGCATATTTTGAGTTGCCCTCACGAGTGCGTAACTGGTAACAGCGCGTGTAGCCTGAATGCGGGACCTGTACCATATGAGAGACGCATTCTGTCTTGGGCACTAGCTTGGGAACAGTGTGAATAGTGAACGGTAGAGAAACAGAGACATCATCCGATCTAAGATTGGTCGCGTGAATGGGAGAGTACGCAAAGATGAAAAAACAAGGTAGAACTAGGATTTATGAAAGGTTAGGGAGTTAAAGTGACTTGGCGTTAAGCCAATTGTCCGGGGGCTTATTGATCGCACGCCAAACTGGTGTCCTGGTTATTGATAAAGAACTTATGCGGTGTTGAAACAGGGTAGTACCGGTTGCCATAAAAAAGCGAAGTAATTTAGCTGCAAACAGTTGGTAATTACTTCGGAGTACTAAGTTGATCTTGTGCTGGTTGTCATGGTAAGCATGCCCTGCACTTCCGACCTAATGCAGAGAATAGAACTGTAAAAAGAGAACCATGAATGCCGATGTTTCAAGGTAAGAGGAAAACGCTGGACTTTGGCATAGCTTAGTCTGTTTCCGTTGATTTATTTCGTTTTCCTAATGGAGCTGCAGAGCGGATGGTATAAAGGCTAGCCAGTTGCTGTCTGTATTCCTGAAAAGGAAAACGGAATTAGGTAGCAAAGCTTTGGGTATCCAATTTGAGCTGAGTTAGAAGTTTAGGTAGCCTTCGAAAGCTTGGTCTAGATTGATATTGGTCCCAGCTAGGCTGAAATATGTGGATGTAATGAGAAATTTGGACAACACAAACCTGAATTGTGTTAGAATCTTGTAGGACCAGACATGGCCCGGTAATCTATTCCACAAGGTTCAGTAAACAATTGTGAGGCACTATGAACTAAAAGACTTTAAAAGAAGGCACTCCAAGGGAACACGGTCGATTCCTGAGGGGGTAAGAATACTCATTTGAGAATCTGATGGGCTTCCAGCCATGCGTGCTTGCGCCCTTAAGAACTTGAAAAGGAACGTGAGGTTAAGTTTGACACGACGTGACCAAAGGCGTCAATTTGTACCAGCTGGCATCGTTATCTGCAAACAAGGCTTGATTTTGGAATAAGGAGTTTCTTAGTGAGTGCCTGTTGTACTTTTTCTATTGGAACACGGTCGACTCTGAGCATGTTCGAGAAAATCATCGGGCAGTAATCCAGTCGCGGTCCACAATGTGATTTGTTTAGCATCAGGCTACATCTTAGAGCGCGGAGTGTCTTAACAATAGGGCCGTTGGTCCTGCTTGCGTTTGCAATTTGGCAAACAGCCTGATCCTGAAAGTTGAAGGAGGATGAGTTTTGTAAGCCTAGATCTTTCACACACTGAGTGGTTAGTATTGGAAGACCGTTTATAAAGAGCCTACCTGGGGGAACGTGACACTAATAGGCAAGAACAGCGCTTTTAGTGGCAGAGAATTGCATCGCCCATTGCCCACACCACTCGTCTAATTAGTCTATATCCTTCATGATACTGGCCATGGTTTGGGGTAAAGGTGGCTCGAAGGAATAGACTATCTTGATGTCGTCGGCGAATAAGAACGGTGCGCCGCGGTATATTGCTCCAAAGATGTCCTTCACGTAGAACAGGAATAGTGAGAGGTCAAGGACACCACCTTGTATCAAATCAACAGTGATTGGCTGGGGTTGGGATAGGGTTCCGTTGACACTGACTACTTGGAAACGGTCATAGAGGCAGAAGGCTAACCAAGAGTACAGCGGATCTGCCAAGCAATAGGATTTGATTCTTAGTAAATATCGTTCATGGGGCACTTGACCAAACGCCTTGGTCGTGTCAAGGAAGATAATCATAATGGCATTTGTTCATCGATATTTATAGTGACCAGATCAAAAAGAAAATTGGCGTGAGGCACAGGACCTGCGCTTAAGGAGACCATGTTGGATTTCACCAATTAATTCTTTGGTCCTAAGAAAGTCGATTAGCTGGCCCTTGACCATTCTGTCTAGGAGTCTGGCCAGGATGGGTGTTTGGTTTATCGGACGGTAGTATTGCAGGTCATAGGGAGGGACACCGGACTTTACAATGAACGGGAAATACTCCAGTTAACATAAAGACAGTGAATAGGTTTAACCAAAAAGTGCAGTATCCGGTTTGCCGAAGCGGACTAGGGCAGAGGGAACGCGGTCTGGGCCAGATCGGTATAATGGTTTGATGATGGGGAAGCCTTTTCTATTTTCTCTGTATTAAATAAGATGGAAGAAAATGTTTGATCTATTTGCCTTGGGAGGGTGGGTAAATTGGTGGCGATTTTGGTAATGAAGGTAGTGGCGAAGTATGAGTTAAAAGCCTTGGCACCCTCGGGTCATCGAGCTGGTGGCTGTTGTGCATAATGCAAAAAAGGTAGTAGATTTATTGCTAATAGTGCGAGACCGAAGAAGTCTGGCCACATGCACGAAGGGATTCGATTGCCAAAGAGCGTTTAGTTCTCGATTATATAGTTGTTTTTCCGATGCAACAAACAAGTCGTTTAAAACTCAATTTGGCCTCAGTAATATGGAGAAGTTTAAGGTTTGCCTGTAGATATTCCGCAGTTTAATCATTTTTCCACATATGCAGAGTTTGCTTATTCGCACTGACCGAGACTGAGTTGTGTGATGAGTGAGGTTGTTAGTAATTGAGCGTAAGTTCACGTATAAGATGTCGGCTGGTTCTTGGGAGCCAGATGAAAGGAAACGTCAGACCAGTCAAGGCTCCGTAGAGCGGCAGTCAAACCAGCCCAGTTTGCTAATTTTTAAGATATGCTCACGGACTGGATAGCAGTTGCAGATGTTAGGGATCTGGGATGAATATGAAGAAATCAGGAGACCATCTTGTGGTCGCTACCCGGAAAGTTATCCAGCACGGAGGTGTCAACATTAGGGAGACCGTGGGTAAAAACGAGGTCAAGGATGTTAGTTCCTTCAGTGGAGTTTGTGACAAGCTGTGTTCATCCTTCTACATGGGTTTCACGAATAAAGTTAAAGAACTGAAAAGGGACAGCAGCATACCATAAAAGCATTAAAGTCCCCTACTATAAGTTTCGCTTTCCCGTGGATGGATGCAACCTGCTTGAAGGCCTTGATGAGGTGAAGAAGCCCAAATGAAGGTTGGGAAGCACATATAAAGTGCATTAGGGCTTTACTCATACGGATGGAGAGCCACAAAGTGTCAGGCAAAATGCCTATCACCTGGTGTTGGAGAAGGGAAACGGAGAATTCATGCTTAACGTAAGACAGGCAACCACGCCCATTAGTTCGGTGCGTTAGAAGGGAATCATAAGCACCCAGAGATATCTAAATTAAGGGTGTGTACCTCGTCAACCCCGTTCCAGTGACTAGAATGATGTCATAGGAGTGATTTTGTACAAAATTTCTCAAGGTACTAACTGTACTTAGGACGGATCGCGCTTTAAGCAGAAGCAGAGACACTTTGAATATGCAGTAAATGCTTAATAGTTTAGTGGGGAGGCCAATAGTCGGGGGTGGGACCGAAGTACACTAGGGAGGAAGCGGTGGATTCATAGATGACTTGCTGGGGTTGGAGGGAACATCGTAGGTAACATTTGGAATTGTCAAAGGCTAGACATTTGTGTACAGGCACGGCGAATAATTGGGGGCCATTTTGATCGATTATGGGATGGGAAGATGCGGATTTTGGAACGGGCAGCCTCGAAGGTTATTGATGGCGTATTGCTATATGGATGACCGCTTTCGTAGTGCCAATTTCTTGTGGTTATCTCCGAGACAGCTGGGCGAGGGACCCAAATTCCTTTCAAGAAATTACTGGTCCTGAGGAGGCAGATCTTGTGGTAGGGGGACCATATTTTTGAAATTACTTTAGTGGGTGCCAGTGCCACCACTGAAAGCACCGGGCTGGTGGTAAGCACTTCTCGGAAAAAAGCAGGTTAGTGAATTTTGGAGAGTAGTTGTGGGCGACCGAGTGGCCAGGAAGGGTATGTTAAGGTATGCGAGTGGGCGGGATTTCACGGACCCTGGGGCAGAAATTTTATGGATAAGGTAGAATAATGGCGGCCTAAACAAAGACGATTGAGGACTCATAAGAGGTGGCGGTTTTAGGGTCTGTGGATTTAGGAGGGTGTTGCGCATAGCGGGAAGAAAGTAGCACTTGTTAGTTTTGGGTATGTTGGTAAAGAATGGAGAGTAGCTAACAGTGAGCGGCCCAGGGAGACAGAATTTGGATATTGCATTTGAGGAGGGTTTGCGGTGGCAGATATGGCGCCTGCAAGAGGCATTAGTTAGTCGCTCATTTGGGATCGGCTGAATGTCAAATGCAAAGACGTTTTCATCGGGTATTTTAGTGGTGGATTGACAAATCTGGTTCATTTTCAGTTACCAATGTTGACATCTGCAGAAGTGAAGGTCATCTGGGGTGCATTTGGCAAGAGCGTAAACAGCAACGAATTTACACGCGGGATGTTTGAGTCCAGCAAGGCCTTCTCGCCCATAATGCTCAGAGTTACTGTAACGCATCGCGCAGGCCGACATATACAGACAGCAAACCTAAATGGACCAAAACCGTCCCTTAAGATTTCGGTATTTTGGGAATAAACACTAATTTGATTTGGCAGAATAGACAACACGTGGCAAAATAAACACAGCAAGTCCAGGAATGGAAACTTTAAAGGCAGGTTATCGTGGAATGCGCAGTCTGGTGAGCAGTATACTGAAGGGAAAATAGCGGTTTAAAACACGAAAAATTTGGATGCATGGTCCGTTGGGCAAGGAAGACGGCGGCTGAGACGGGATAGAAACTGTGCAATCGCATGGCTAATCCGTGAGGTATGTATTGGGCAATTTTGTTTTCATGAATCTCAGCCAGTTCCAGTGATAATGGAAGGGCTGGAAAAGGATAAGAAACGGAATTAAATGGGCAACTTTTGGCCAGGAGCGGCGGTCCGTTGCCGAATTTCACAGAGTAGAATAGAAGTTCATGAGAGGTGAAGGTCCTCAGCTATTTTAGAATGTAGAGATGCATTTTGAGCATCGGCTCACATCGGATGCTGAAAAAAATAATTCCAATATCATCCCTTTTTGTATGGTAATGGTATAATGACTTTAAAAAGGAGCAAGAGAAAGCCAGTACAAGATGGTGCACGTAAACGTAGGGACTGGAGGATAGCTTACCACAAGAATGCTAATGGGTGGTCTGACACAGCGCTATCCATCCAACCTGAAAAACGCCAGGGAGTAAAAATGGGAAGCGTAATCCGCCAACCTATCTGCACCAGCACACTGCTGCAGCCGAGCTGCCCGCCCAATGTGCGTTGGCCAAGGCGGTAGATGTGGCCGCGTCCCGTACTATTTTGGCATCACCGGGTTACTCGAGGGGTGAGGGGAGAAATGCGAATAGGGTGGATGCAGGAAAAGCGAGACATCACTTTTCCAGAAATGGATATTCGAAGGCGAGCCCAAACCTCAGTAGTCCGAGCATAGAGTAAGTTCCTTCGGCCAAGCAGAACTGTACGACCTGGTAGAAAAAAATGCAGAGGAATAACTCAAGACAGAAATGTTCCGCGAAATGTCAAGCAAAGATTTATTCCTGAAGCATTGCGCCGTCCACCCTATGATGCCATCACAACAGAAGTCTGCGGAGATGTCAAAAGTTGACTGAGCAACAAGCTACAAGTAAGGGCCGTGCGGCTTAGAACCGAGTGAATCATGTACCTTACATGCAGTAGGCAAGTGAAATGTTTGCAGCATACATCCCCGTCGCCCAAAGACCCCGTCCTTCTACCCACTTTAAGACAGTATTCTGGACCTTGAAATGCTCGGAAGAAACTGACTGTTATCAGTTTTCCACTTACTTTACTCATCAAAATACCAGATGAAACAAACTGCAGACTGACCCTACCCTCTCCAACTCTGGCTGTTTTTCAGGCCCGCCAATGACCACAATCCCTGTTTATCAGCTACTGAAAGGTGCAGATGCATGTGCTCTAGGCATTTATCTCTGTAAGATGCTGCGAGCTAAATCTAGCCCTTCAGCATCGGTCAGTTCAACCCATAAACAAACGAAATCACGCAACCTAAGGCTTTCGGTATCTCAAAGCCGACGAGTCATTTTGAATGGCCAAAGCACCGTTATTAGCCTCGCTGGAATGAGGTATCACAGCTAAAGCACTGACAGTGAGTTGCTCAAGCCAAGGCTTGCTTGTGGTACAGGTGAGGCCCCATGGATTGATGTGGAGGCTGGGCTCATAGCCGTGTTAGCTGACTGGAGGGAATTCTCGTCTAATGGAACAATTCCTTGGGTGTTTCAAGGTAGAGGTTTTCTCTTGGGTTATTATCAAGGACTTGAATGAAATAGAAGAGGCTATTATAATTTGACTCCTCAAAACTGTTTAGCAGCGGTAAGAAGGAGGAATTCAAATAATATTGGACAAGATCCGCTGAACACTTCGTTGCGTAAAGTGAACCAGTTGAAATGATGTCCCATCGCATTGCAAGCAAATGGAACAGCATTTTATGCGCGTCTAAAGAAACTTGTTCGGAAACATGTTAAACCACAGCGCAAGACGTCTTTAAGTTTTGTTGCGTAATTCATGAAAAAGTCGAGTCAGTAACCACATGGAAATTGTCGAGATATTTGCGTACTCGGTGTTAAGGCGTTTTGGTTACGTAGATCATAGCAGACCGATGATTTCGTCCGTGCGATTTCGTTGGTCAACTGGTAAAGGACGTCGTAAATGTGACCCGACGCGGGTTTTCTAGCTGACTGTGGTAAAGTGATTGTCCAAGCCTCTCAGCCGACAGAATAGTGAAGGGCTGTGCCAAGAATAGAATAGAAGAATTATACTGTATATATGTTAGCGCCTATGCAGTGCCGATACGACAGTACACGAATTTGCAAAGCACGGTAGAAAAGTGCCACATGGTCAAAGCTATTCGAAAGCGAAGACCTTCACAATGTAGCACGACAGGAAACGTGTAGGTCTACAGTACAGCAAAATAAACGCAACCAAACATACGTCGCCAAATGGATCTCATGGGTCAAGGTTGAACGTAGAGAAAACGTTGCCCAGGAAGAATCAATTTTCTCCGAAAGATCGATGCTCTACAAGAGAGTCGAGTAGAAGGCTGAAAAGTTTTCCATAATTGGGTGGAGCAGTCAGCAAGCAGTCATATACTATTATCTCAGATTTCGTGAATGAGTGCAAACGTGCCATGTGCGCTTGCCTAAACATTCTATAGAACACTGACGGGCGGGCCCGTTGGTGTGCAGGAGCTGCAAAATGGTCGAGCATGAACTAGGTTTGCTGCCAGTAGTGTGACTTTGAAGATAATCGTCAAGTTGGAAACACCAAACTGGTCCAGTTGTCGAGAGCAGTCGACGATCAAAAAGGTTGGATGTCAAATCGAGGAGTTCGAAGGCAAAACGACGTAGGTGGGCAAAGTAAGCCCTGTGGGCGATCATGTTTCCAGGCGGTTGTTTGCCATAATTCTTCATCATCGTTCATTGTCCCTGCGCATTTCTGAAGGGCTTTTAACTATTTTCTTGTTAGCAGGATTCACGGGGAAATGACCGACGATCTTCGGCATCCCCATTCTATTATCGGGCTGTCATTAATTCATTTTGTAGCAGTTTTGGTCCCTTTAACAACTTTTAACCCTGTGCTCACGATCATTTTTGTTGTTCATTACCGCAATTTAACTT
>LUCM01011805.1:0-30733 GCA_008360955.1 Fasciolopsis buskii
TGCTTTGGAAAATTAGATTTAGTTATACAGTCGTCCAAGAACTGAACATGAGCTCTAGCCAGCGCCAGTTTCGTACAGAACTTAATGTACTTATTAAGCTCTTTCAGTACAACTGGGTCCTTGGCTTGTTTCAACTCCTTGGAAATTCTCACTGAGCACATTAGGAAAACACAAGCCGACGAAGAAGCTCGTTTTCAGACTACGAATCACTAGAAACGAGATTGTTCGCCAACTTGTGTTTTCTCAATATGCTCAGTTGGAATTTTCATGGAATTAAAAACACTCATCTTTTAGATGCATTTCGAACCGCACCGTATGAAACAACAAATTGGATGTCGTTGGGCTTCTTGCTGATAATGCCGATAAACCAGTACACCTAATATACCTTTGTTAATTCCATTCTGGGTCCATCAGCTGCAGACGATACCTCATTCCTCGTAATTTCAGGCGGTCCCGTGAACAGGACCGCCAACATTTCTTCCCGTTCCATACAGTAGTCACACCTCTCCCTTAAAAATTGAATTTCAACTCCATGCGGTGTAAAAGACATGATTTTCTACCACGACAGGTGAAAATGGGGATAAAAAATTCGTTTCCTCATGAAAGAGGCGTTGAACTAACGGCAACGTTATTTTACCGCAAGCCAGCAGGTGAAACGCCCCTGTCAACCGGTGGAAAGGGCATCACCAGAAACAAAACATAAAGGGAAACCCTTCGGTTTATCGTAAACTTTAAAGACAGAAGGAAGGATGCTTTCAAGCAGCAGAAACTAGGAGAAACCGTACCGATCAAAAGGCCCACCGCGAAAAGAGGTACTGAGACTAATCGCAGACTGCGTAACCTTGGATCCAGTTTCAGTCTCCAGTTTCCAGTTTACGGTTAGATTGCAGAACCATATGGCGAGATGCCTGACCGTAAGTTCCAGGTCTGATTAGATCAAAGGACTATACGGCAACATGCCTGCTGGTCCAGGTTCTTGCACCGAAAGCTCCTTGAATCAGACTATGCTTCGAAAACAGGAGGGCGAAAACACTCTTCAGTTCCTAGAAGAAGGGAAACAATTATTAGGTGCTTTCCCCTCGGCCATCTCCTCGGCCCCACAATACACACAGCGGCTTCCCCAAAAACAAATAGTCATGCTGTGTCTAGTCTCCCTCTGAATTCGCTCAATGAACCCACCTCGACCACTTCCTCTGGTAACTTCTCCCAGCAGTTCACCGCTCGCTTGACAAACGATTTGCTCCTTAACGCGGTGGTTGCGTGTTTTCGCACAATTATTCCCGTTCCTTGTTAATCATCCTTTTTTATCTGGAATAGGGCTCTACCGTGATCCCGTATCTCAGCCAGACCACTGATGATCTTGAAGCCCTTTATTAAGTCGCCTCTTTCCCTGCGTCTTTCCAAGTAGTACAAGCCTAGCGCCTTCGGCCTCTGTTAATACCCCATGTGCCTCAAATGTCCAAGCCAGCTTGCAAAAACACGCTAAACCTGTTCTAGCATTTTACTACCTCTTACCAACTGCGGCATACATGCCTGGACACAGCATTCCAAGTGCGGTCGGCTAGAGGCCTTAAATAACAGCAGAAGAACGTTAGGCCTCCTTGTTCTTGCGGTTCTCTTAAGTTAAGCAAAGCACACCATGCCTTCTTGACCGCTTTTTGTATTGCAGACTAAGGTTTAGTCCTCATTCACGACTATCCCGAGGTTCCTTGCTTCATGAATTCGTCCATCGCCACCTGATGCCCAGGCGGACATATGTGGCGGGGGAAATTTCTTTCTCCTTCAAAAAGCCGCTGGAATTTGTTCCACTTCCACCTAAATTACAGGACTATATAGTGAGATGCCTGATCGTGAAGGTTCTGTCACTGAGGGCTCCTTGGATCACACTATGCATCGACGTCAGGAGGATGGAAGCCACATTTAGTTCTTTGGATGAAAGTGCAAATTTCATTTCAATCAACTTCGAGGAAGGAAAGTACCCAATAAAACGCCTTCCACCAGACCGTATCCACAGCCCTACAGTTCATACACTGTTCCCTCCAAACACAGTTTGGCGAAGGTTATCTATTCTCCCTTTGAAGGTACGCGCTGATCCTACGTCGACCACTTCTCCCGCTAGCTTATTAGAGTCATTCACCACTCGTGTGGCAAACGATTTGCTTATCAACCCTGCAAATGCGAGCTCTTTCACCACAGCTTCCCCGTTGCCTCACAGTGTTTCATTCCCCAAATATGTAATAGGGCTCCACAGTTAACCTATAGCTCGGCCAGTCCGTAAACGATCTCGAATGGAAGTGCTAAGACACCACGCCCGCGTTCAACGAAAGCTCCCATCTTGCCGACCACCGGTAAATTTCATCCCTATTCCTATGGATATCTTCATTCTTTGCTATCCCCAGTAATTTGGTGTCATCATAAAACACGAAATTTCCAACTCGTTGGCTATGTCCTTCATATATATCAGGAAGAGCAGGGTTAATACAATAAGCGGTCCACGCTTTTCGCCCCAAATTATTTGCTCTCTCTTCGAGAAAACATCCATCATGGCGGCTGGAACAAACACGTAACTAATCCAACAAGAAACCTCCATGTTCTTGATTTGAAATTTACGACAGGCTTAACAGACTTTCAAACGCCCACTGAATCATACCTACGTGAGTGTGATCATTTGCCCTTTAGCTGTTAATTTAGATTGCCCCTCCCGAATGGGTACGAATTACCCAACATACGGCCGTAATTCAGAGCTGACTGGAGTCGCCAAACTGCTTCAGTTCAGGGATTCAAACTGGGACGCATTATTTCCGTCAACAGAAGTCCAACCGGCCGCTGATAAGCTCTACTCCAACCTGCAAAAGCGCGTTGAAACCATTACTTCGTCAGACACTCTAAGCTTGACGCCCAAAAAACTTGTCGTGACCGAAAAAACCGTGGGCTCTAAAAACACAAGCGAGTCTTTTCTAAGATCGGAGATTTTTCGTTGTCTCTGAAAAACTCCATCAATTAAAATTTCAGAAAAACTACTGGACCAGAGAAGCAAAGAGCAGGAGATGCAAACGCAAAACCAGCCAAACCAAAATGCAGCACTGGCAAAACTGCTTAAACGCAGAACTATTTCTGGGTCCTCAGCTAATTAAGTCCCATATATCTTTCAAAACAACGTTTATGCAAACAGCCCACAAGAGAATGCAGAATCTTTTGGTGAATTCGTTGCCTCTGCTCCGGTAAACGATAACAATCCCTCTACTTCAGGCCAATCTCGCTTGACTACAGAGTCCTATTCAACAGTCGTATTTCTTCCGAAGGGCGTAGCCCAGCTGTTGGTAAAAACCAAAATTGACTACGTCGCTGAACCTGATTCATCGCTCCAGGCTGCCTTCGCATTAGGTGGGAGCGATATCCCAATTTTGTTAACAAACATCTTCAACTTTTCCGTTCAGTGCTGCACCTTCCCGTCACAGTGGAAAACCTCCGTGATTAGACCCGTTCACAAAAAAAGCACACGCTATTGCCCTGCAAACTACCGCTCAATAAACCACGCCCCTTTAATTTCCAAGATCATGGAGCTCTATCCCAACCACTCCCCTTACTAATTCCAACACCGTCGTCAAAACGGTGTGGCAACCATAACCTGCAACCGTCTTCTAAAATAAAAAAACATTTAATATCATCCTCACGCTTACTTTTAATTAACTCCTCTCTCCATGTAAATGGCTCTGGCCCGCAGAAATCACCTTGTTTCTGACGAACCCAAACGATACTTTCGAGACGATACAAGGTCAACACCTTGGATTCTTTCTTTCTTACGCCTCATCGATATCTGTCCATTTTAGACAATTTAGACCTCATACTATCGCCACGAACATACAGTACCACGTGGCATCTTCTCTTTCCATAGTGACCGTTTTCATCTACCATACCCACTGGCCCCGACCATTTCTTGTTCTGAAAGGCGCGGCCTCCTAGAGTGGAATATAATCCATGATTTCCAAGCGGAATTTAGTCAATCCCTAGCTCATCTATCTTCGTAGCTTGATTATTGTTTATATCAGCAGCAGTTGTTCCCTGTTCGTCCTACCAAATACCGGTTCATTCTCCTTGCTCATAGCGTGGACGATCCACACACTAGATTAGCCGGCTCAGCTATTTAAGCATATATATGCATATAAAAATGAAAACCCGGATNGCTCAGCCAACACAGATATATTTTGAATTGCACCATGCGTTCTAGTAACTTCCCTCTCTGAGCTGCTCGTAAGATTGATTGCTTTTTAATCCACAGCTGGCATCTAGGCCAGACTGCCGTCTGTCTTTTGTCTCTCTTCCAGGCCGCATAGTTCTGCTTGGATGAAACATTTACCCATGCTCTGGCGATTATCTGATCCTGGAAAACGATGTCTCTCTTTCCCTATCATATTTGAATTCCTTCCTCCACACCACGAGTACACCGGTGTTACCACAAAAGTGCGGGGAGCGATCTTATCTACCGCTTTGGCCGGCGCACATCGGGCGGGCAACTCAGATGCAGCGGTGTGCGGATGCAACTAGGTTGGCGGATTACCCCTCCTGTGTTCACCCTTAAACGGTGTTTTTCAGGTGGATGGCCAGCACTCGGTCAGCCTCACCCACTAGCACTGTTGTGGTAAACGGCACTCTAGCTCCTAGGTTCACGTGCAACATTTTGTACTGGCTTCCTCTTGCTCCTTCCCAAAATTCTTCTGCCAAAACCATACAAAGCGGACTCACGAATAGACAGTATTTTATTGGCATCTGATATAAACTGACGTTCACATTGCATCTTGACATCCGAAAACAGCTGAGAACCGTCGTTTTTCATCAACCTCCATTCCGGTCTGCGCACTTTGGCAATAAACCGACGCTCTTGGTAACAGTTCTCCACACGAGTCCACCAGACGTTGCCTCACTTGATTCTGGTCCTTCATTTTCTTTTCCAACGACACCTTCATCTCTGGACCAAGCTGAAATTCATGAACTCAAAATTGCTGAAAACAAACCTCATGTATCAGTCATTACGATTGCACAATTCCCATCCCGCGTTGCCGACTTCCTTGCTCAACGGACTGTGCATTCAGATTTTTCTAGTTTTATACTGCTTCATATGACATCCAGTCTGGTTTCCACTTATCTCCATTCCGTTACCCCATCCTTATTGATCCTCATCTCCGCCATATAACTATCTTGATTTTCGAGGATCCCGGCCAACTGACGGCGACAGCCGTTGCCCTCCAGCCATCCTTTGCGCCCGCGATAAGCACCTTTGATGCATTCAAACACAGCATTACTCGCAATGCAGGACTGGTACTCAGTCAAAGAAAAATCTTTGCGAATCATTATCTAGCTGTGACTTAAAACTCGAAGCCTCGGACCCAGCAAATTAGATTGCCTATTATGATCTCGTGAGCGAAAACACATAGCATTTTATGTTTGGCTTCATTTTTCCGTGTGTGCACCGTGACAGGTTATGGCGTGGACGCCCGCGAACATTCAAACCACACTGAGAAAAAGAAACAGTTACTCGTTTTTCGTTGGCCTTGACCTCGAGCTTCGGTGCACACCTGCAACTGAGATCCTGCAGCGGTCATTCGCGATGTTGACCTCCAAAGCCTGTATGTCGGGGTATTCAGTTTAGGGCACTCCTGCGAATCAAACGTTTCGGCCACTAGGATCAGCGTCCCGCCTCCTATTCTCCTGTCTGCTCCGTTCATTCTAAAGTATGAACAATCCCGCGCCATTAAATCATCGTTATCCTCCCTCGGCCGCAACCAGGCCTCGGTGACAGGACTACATATACATCAGGAGTCATGAATTGCAGCTCCAGCCACATATTATCCGCGCTTGCAGCATTTGTGTAGGTCACCCCCCGTCCTTTCGGCCGCTGAACGGACGCGGATGTCGCGTGCTATGGAATTACTCCCGGGGCGCTTGCCGGAATTTTCGCCTGATATTCGAGAGCCATACCCTCTCCCCCCTGCGCAGAGCCTCCTTATTTTGGTTCTTCCGGCGCATAACAGTCACCGGTGTCGTGTTCAGGCTTAGTGGCCCAAAGTGCTCCCCCAATGCGTTCACCTCCAGCCCTTCTTCATAAAGCGGCTCTCGTTTTCCCTCCTTCAACTAACTTTCGGATTCTCAGTTTGGGGACTTGCAACCGCGGTATTGAAACCTGATACACCCCTTCGCATCATCAGCCTTGATTTTGCTAATGGCATTATCATCCGGCTCCATGTTAATCACCCCTGTTGTGACCGCCTTCATTTTATCGGCTGACGCCAAGAACCTCTCCCTGTGCCGTTGACTGACGAACTCCGTCAGAGTTGCCCCTGCGTCCCGGCATCTCGAGTCGCTAACATTCTGCCACACGCTCCTTTATATCAACCGTGCAAAGCGGATTTACTGCGTGGTACTTACCACCCCTTCCCCCTGCCACCCCTCCTTCATAAGAGCTTCGGAATCCCACGGACGACGACACCGTGATTCCTACCCAGCACAGTATACCTACATTTCTGGTCACTATTTAGCTCCTGGTTCATCTAATGAAGCGCATGCTCTACATCCCTCGGCTTTGCGCTGGATTCCATGCATCTCGTGTCCGGGCCGGTCCCATTTTCTATTTCATGTTTCTCTGTTTCTGCACTTGCTGTCCCTCGCAATGAGCCTCTTTTTCCGGCTTTTATTTTACTGCTAGTTTGCTTTTATCTCTTGTCTCTGTTCTCTCTGAAGTAACGCTGCCACTTTACTGCCATCCGAGGGCTTTGTTGCTACCGGCACCCTCTAGTCAGCATACCCTATGCTGGTAGGCTTTTCCCTCATTGACGGTGCCGAAACCCCTTCTTTCTTGCCGAGTGAATGGTTATCTTTACAGTCTGCCGCTTCTATCAACCCACTGCAGTCGGCGCCACCAACTCGACGCTCTCCTTGTCATAAACATGTGGCAAGGTTGGCTGTTGTCTTATCTGATTGTACCTCAGGTTGGCAATTCGTACCAGCTTTTTGAAAGCTGGACAAACCTAACAGCTTTTCGTACTGACAGTATATACCATAAATGTGCTTTCTCACACCCCACATGCCAGGTGGAAACATTTATAACACTTACCCCACCGGATCCTTGTTACCAGCCTACCATGTGGGAAGTTGACCTCCCACGAACCTTGGCCAGGGCTTTGAAAGTGGACCTCTGGCCTGCAGTTCCTTCCCAGTCAGCCTACCCATAGGTTATGGCACCCCTGAGTCGAACAAAATTGGAAGGAAAGACACCCACTCCCAGGTCCAGTCGAGAGGAATGGTCGATCGAAAAAAACAAAATGGGCCACTTAAATTTGTGCATTATTCCCGAATGACTACGTACTTCTCGGATAATCTAAGCGTGATCTTCCTGGTTCAGTAGGGTTCAGTTGCAGAAGACAGCAGTGGCCTCAGTGGCCAACCGTGCGCCCACATTTTCTTAAATGGTATGCCCAAAATATACCATTCAGCTTTGGCGGTCTTGATAACCATATTCGATGTATTTTCTCGCAGACATCTCTCACCTCATTATACAAGAGAGTAGTAAAACAGTTCCGCGGGATTAGATGAACCGGCAGCCATCAGAAAGCCACTCCTGACCGGAACTCTCATCCCTTGGTAGGTCTGATGCAGCCTGAAGATGGTTGGTTTGTCTGTTTTCTGGTAGCCTTAGTCTTATGAGTGTCTATATATTCGGTACAGGATAAATGACCGTTCCTGGGAAATGTCCTCGTCAGAAAACAAAGCTGGGGTTTTCGTTTTCGTGTGAGGGTTGTAACTTATCCAGGCTTTTTATATGGCAGCAAGAATCTGAAACAGAAAAATTTACGAGATCCTTAATTCTGTAAGCTTCAAAGGGAAATGGATCTTGGCGAGGCCAACAAAACCAGGGGGAATGTTATCCCTATGTTGTTCACTCGGCTAATCGCGTTCACACCAAACAGTACCTGGTCATGCGAGTTCTCCAGGCCCTCGGTGCTTCGGGTCAACAAATGGCTTTTGCTCGCATTTAGGAGCAAGCCCCACCTATTAGTCAAACTTGGAACAAACTGTATCGCTGCTGAGGCCTTATTCGCCCGTTGCTCCCCCTTGCCTTGACATCGTAAGTGAAAAAACTGGGCGAATTTAGAGTCCAGGCTAGCTCATTTGTGGACAGCAAGAGCATGACCAGTCCTAACACCAATCTTTCCGTGCACCTCTTTTGGTGTCTAGCTCGGCGGATAGTCTGTCTTGCGTACTGGCGTAAAATGTCTCTCACACATAGGTATACCTACCTCCGAAATTCAAATGAATCAAACGTGAATGGAAGTCTGTAGTGGTTTACTGACTCCAACGCTTCGTTGAAATCATGTTAACAAAATTTCATCCTTATCCCTTCTTCGAATAACTTCATCCAAGGAAAATAAGTGGTCAATGAAACAAGAACTCTTTTCGCCAAGCCGAACTGCTCTGAGCAGAGCATTTGGAGCCTCCTGAATATTGACAGATGCAGGCCAGGATTACCTTCCCTAGCAACTTCCGTTGATTGCCGATGAAGTTGACTGACCTGAAGCTCTCCATAACAGGGTTCGAACCTTCCTTCTCCTTAGCCACAACCACTGCACATCTCGAATTCCTTAATGTTTCACTCCGGTCTTGATTATCATGGAATAACTTGCACACAGTACGTTAGATGACGCCGGCTAATGACTAGATGATGACGGCGTGAATATCGTCTGGTTCATCAGACTTGTTTTTCTTTAGCTACTCCGGCTGCTTACTGGTCTTCCTTTGCCATCAAAAAACCTGCAATCGTCTGCGGTGAAACAACTAGCAGTAAGGCTTTGGGGGCTCTTTTCAAAGCAAAACATGCCACCGATGCCTTTAGAAAGTGAGCCCGTCCTGCTCCATTCATCCGTGATACTCCGGTTTCCGCCCTTCGGCGGAATTTTGTGTAGGCCACCTATGGTGCAGTTTGCGCAAGACGCATATTATCGGAATAAATATACGAATAAAACAGCGTCCCGTTCGGTGGGTTTTCAGCGGGTTCCATTGGCTCCGAAACTGTGCAGTATTTGAAGTTCCGTGCTTCCTGAAAAGCAGATGTTTGGGATAGTTCCGCACCCATGCACGCGGGAATGTTTATCCATCATACCAAATACAAAAAACCACAAAATTTGGCAAAGCGTCCTGCCCGCATTTGTTTCTAGATCCGCGATTACCGCACCTCAGAACGGATCTCCGGTCCCACTGAAGGCTTCCAGTGATGTTCAACGAACGGCACTCTCGAGCAATGTATTCCAGGGAAGTGGCCCACATACACCATGGCTCTCAGTTCTAGCCTGCGGCGACTCCTACGGGGGTTTATGGCATGTCTCCTGTGTTACATCTGCGAACACACTGCATGAGATCCCTTGCCCTTGTTTATTAGGTCTTCACAACCTTAAAGGTTAACAATAAATCCCCTTTGTTTCGTCCACTTTCCACTGAGTAGGGACCCAGATACTGAAGACTGCATATAAATCTCTCCGCGTTGTCCGGCTACAATCCCTGCTTCTAGGGTTTAGACGTTCCCCACACAATCCCTATTCATGTAATAATATGAGGTCCAAGAATGTGCGCAATAATCGAGAAGATGACCTAATAGAACTTTGTACAAGGGTAGGAACACGTCCGTACCTGTGCAAGAGAGTCCTATGAAGTCTGATGAGTATTCCTGGGACCTTGTTTTTCGCCACCTGACATCGCCTAGACGGCTGGAAGTCATGCATGACGATGACCCTGAATTTCTGTCCCTTGATGCGCAACACAGCTGCCCGTCGCTGAACTGGTTTATGTTTGTGGTCAGTAGTTGACAGTTGTCAATATTTCTCGGTAGATTCTGTTAAGCAAACCTTTTTCCAGCTGCTTCCAAATCCTGCGACCTCAACATAATCTAAAAAGACGAAGCATGATCAAGCCACTGCCTTATTAATGATGTCTTCAACGTCATTGGAAGCGGCGTCTGTTTCCGGTTAGTTGATAACATAAAATTCTTTTACCAATTTCAGTGTCCAGCTTTAAGCTCATCCACGGCCCAAATAACCCAAGATACAGTGCACATCATTCCTTGAGTTAAACAGGGTAACGTAGTTCCCCGTCAGGATATTTGCGTTCCTTGCTAAAAGAGAACTTTTCCCGCGGGGACGCTTGAAATGGAAACTAGATCGTTCCAATTAGTGATGAGCTTTGTGGTTTGGGCCCAAACTACTCCTGTAGCTTTAGATTTTCAAAATATCTACCTGCTGAAGCTGTGAAAATCACTAAATTATTTGAGTTGACTAATAGGACATTCACTCTAAACCTGAGCCACCTCTTATCCTTTTCCCTTTTATCTGTTCCAGCAAGAGACGGTTTGATATACTGACAGTAGAAGACGCCCAGCGAGCATTTACCATACAGCTAATACGCATTTCCTCAGACACAAGTTATATGGAGCGCTATAAAATGTTGCATTCGGCATCTCGACAGCTTCAGCATGAGGGAAAAAAAGTGAATCTTCAGTGGTATTAATAACGCTACCAGGTCCACCCAAGTTTTCCGGATTAGAAACCCTACCCCTTACTGCTTTCAAACGACTTTGCACGTAGCCATGACCGATGTACTAAGACCAGATATCAGTGCTAAATATTATTCCTTGTGGAACCCATTACTCCAGCTGTTATGCCTCTTGGCATCGATGAACTCGGCCTTCAAAATCGAAGTCCGGACAGCACCCAATAATATTCGTATTCATGACCCAGATATTTCGAGGCCAGAGTTTAGGATGGCGGTTGGGTTTACTGTAATCGTCAAAGTATGGAATTCAGAATCTCTCTTCCAGCCAATAACCTTGTCTAGGATTTTGATTTGTGACAGCAAAGGAATGGTTTATTCTGTGGCAGGTTTTACTTAGATGGACCTCTTGTGTTGTTCTGCTTATCTTTGGATCCCTTCCTCGAAGACTCCTTTACTATTTGCTTCTTGCGACAAAGAAACGGTTTTTGAATTTATGATGGGTTTTTCTTTGATCTTATTCCTTTACCCGTCTTGATACTCACCCACTTTGTAACTCATATCTGGTCAGCCCTATTCCTGTTCGTTAATTATCCGGTCTAATTTCCCCATAAACTGTGCTTCATATGGTTAAACCAACTTACTTAAGAAACAAACTGCTACGCACCAACAGGTTTTATGTGGCTTTTGTTAAAGGAAAGCAAGTTACGGCATTACAAAGGACCGAAAAATAGGTACACGCCTGCTGCTAGTTGGCATATGTCACCAGCCTCCGTATGTTTGCTTGTCTTCACTCTGCATTTCTTCAGTCCGTATGAGACAAACCCCACTCCATGCATCACCGACAAACTCTCCCACAGTTTATTTAGGGCAAAATCTTATTTACTCCCTATCCTCTCTCATAAATCTTGACTTTTTACCTTGCCTTTTGCACTTCATGGTGGACGCTTACAAGCTTGGATATTGGTGATCACCACTAGACCCACAATGAGAGCAATGGTTGCAACCAGCCTCGTTCATTTTCTTTCACACGATCAACCCTAGGTCGGATGATACATCTCTTTGTCTGGTGTTCGATACTTACCATAACACCAAGTTGGCACCCAGGCCAGAATACTCCTCTCTTTTATATATCAGATTCCGCATCCAGGCTATATGGGTTATTACCGGTTCCGCCCCCTAAGGGAAACCGCAAATTTATTAACTTATTACTACTGCTAGGAAGCTGCCAGCCAGATCTGGCGCCCGAGTACTGTCCCGTTCAACCCAAACCACGCCGCTGATCGCCTTGGATACATCTACTCAGGTGAATCTTCGTGACGGGTCAAAATGGTCACTACCGCCGCTGGAAAGGCTTGTGCACCCTTTTAAGTTCCCCACACATACTGTCGTCTAAAATCGAAATCTGCGATAATAAAAATGGCAGCATAGAAGACATTCTTGGCTGGCGTATTTAAGAACTGGTTTTTCTTCTTAAACAACTGTGTTCTTTTCTATCACGCCTCTCAGTCCTGTCTGTCGCCGGCCACATATGAATGTAGTCGCCAATCTTGGGAGTTTTACAGTCTCTCCATGCAAATTGCTTCAAAAAATCTGTCTATCCAAGTAGTTTGGTATGGTCTTCACAGTATTCCTTCTCCATGTTCACCAGAATGTCTGCCTTTTATTGTTGTTAACTGCGACAATCTCATCCAATTTGTCTGACATTCCGCATCGTTTTGACTAATTTTACTCCAATTATCGTTTCCCCGCTGGCCTCAACATCCTCAGCTTAACTTTACTGTCCATTACATACCGCTGTTGATGTTTGAGGGCTTCGAAACTTGCAGACACCGGGGAACCACAAATTCATACCAAGCGTTTCATTTAAAACTACAAAACCAACGGAAAACACTGTGAAAACCAGCCACTTGCTTAGCCGACCGGAAGAAGTCTAAATACGAGGCGATTGGCCTCGACCCGAACATAAAATGATGCATAAGAAAATCAGAACAAGTGTACAAACAAAGCCAAGGAGGGTTATTTATGTTGCCCACCATGCACCTTCATTTTAGGAGGTTCAGTCTTGAATGATCGTCAGCTACGGCACACCAGTGGCCCTAACTGCATGCGTCGTAGAAACCGACATGGGTTAACTGGCCGGAGAGGCTTCTCCTCGGAAACCACCATAGCCTAATGAGTGCGCTATGTAGAATACCCGAGGGGTTCAGGGTAATGTTGCATTTTCGTATTGCGGATTTAGGGTACCGCACTCAGCGAAGTCGTCTAGAAAACGTTGGTATTTGAGCCGCCGACTTTTCACGGATGTCTCTTCAAAACCTGACCATTTATGAAGGCCTTGGGATTTTCAGGACTGAATTCTGAGACTTTTCTTCCTGCCGCATTTTAATCCGGCTGGCATTCTTCCTCGGCTTATCTTACTGATGCCCATGGATTCTTAACAACCAAGTGTGTTTTTTAACAACGGATTGCTGAACGTTATCTTGTGGACAACAAAACCAGAGTATGGAAAGAGTTGGAAAACAGATGGCTGACAGCTGTGCATGAATTAATTGCAGACACAGACGTAAAATGACGAAAACACTAGGGCATACAGAGGGTAAACCTGACGCTAGCCACCAGCTTATGGGACAGACAATTATGGTTAGACCATCCACTTTCGTCGGGCACACCGAAAAAAAGCGCCGGGTGGTACCTGCCCCCTGTAATTGGAAATGGACAGAGACCAAACCGTGACATACCCCGAGGAAATATCAGAAACGGCGGATGTGACCACCGCATGTTCCAAACGCACAGTTATTAAGGCTTATCCGGAGATAATGCAAATATCATCTTTTCCGCCCAAGACGGCAGTCATCCAAAGTCACCTTCTAGAGAATTTTATTCAGGTTAGGACTTATAAGACCCTTCTTAAGATGCTTCTGTTTACTGGTTACTTTGACGACTATTACCGACTATTAGCCGCTGTGAGACGAGCTTTTGGCTTGCTATATTCTACTCCTAATGTTCGTTTAAACTGTCACTCATTCTCACTCCCAGTCGGTAACCGTGCTGTTTAAAACCTAGTCACCCACTCTGCAAAACGCATGGCATGGATGAAAAGTGTTTTCTCTCCGCCGGTCTACATGCAGGTTACCTCTGCCCTTTCCGCGATCTGATTCTACCGACAGACCACAGTTGCAACAAAGGGTTGGGGCTTCTGGAGATGTTGCTTATGCGAAGCCCAAAATTTGTGGGTGCCTAAGGTCCTAAGTCAGCCTATTTACGGGATTGGCCGAACGAAGAATATCTAGAGCATCTAGCAGTCATGGTTAAATCTCAAGTCCGTTCATTGCGTACACGCTACTTCCGCCCTCTCGGGTCATGTTAGTCTCCATTCTGCACGTTGTTCATATTTATAATGATAAAAAGATAAACAGTCCACCTGATTGTAGTTGTGAGCTTCATGTGCTACAGTTAAAAACACAAAACGTAGGGAAGAAATAGTCAATTCAAAATAGGCTCTTCCCCGAGTACGAAGAATTTATTTCAGGCATTATCCCGAGTTCAACATTCATACCTGGTGGCGAATTCCCTGAAATTCCGAAACAGTGGCGGCTCTTGATCCGCCTTGTTTACCGAAACCCCATATATTCACCGAAGAACCATTTTCAATAGACTTCTTCGAGGCCGCTTGACCGAATTGGGGATGTAGCGTACTGAGCTTGCCAACTTGGCCCAGTGATTACTTGTAAATTCACTTCTTCCAATCCTGCGCTCCTAAATCACATTTGATCCAACACTATCGCGGTGCTCCCTTAGAGGGGAACCACTGTGGTTACCACTGGTGCGCAGAACCTGCCTTACTAATCTTGGTGATTGCTGACGTACTAGCTCCGCAGGCCTCGGTGTGCACGCCAGCTTCAGAACTGCCATTTCCCCATTCGGTTCTGCTTCTTTAACTATTTCAATAGCGTGGGCACCTGTTGTCCAATAATTCTTATATTTTTGGATCCGTATTTCCGCCAACCAGTCAGAAGTGACCGGCTCACTCCCATTCGTAACGCGCTCAACTTTATCTCCTATTATCATGAAGAAAAGCTTTGCAAGGTCTGGCTTCACCTACCTGTCGCTGTCACAAGTCGTCGGAAGCCATCCCTGACTATTCATTTATTATCCTCCGATAGTCTACAACTGGCAAAATCTGGCAGACAGTTCAAAAATGAGGTCTGCATTCAATTTTCTTTTAGTTTAATCTAGTAGCGTCATCATCTGTGAATACAAAGTTGTGCACTAATTGTTACACATTCAGATATTTTGTTTTATCGTTTGTTCAGTAAAGATACCGGATGGAAAACCCTCCATATGGCCTCCATTATTCGCTTTGCACGCGGTCCATTTGTTTGCAATCGGTAGTTGTGACCCCTGAGAATTTTCATCCGAACATTCTGTTCGGCACTAACGAACTAAAGTCCGATACCCGATGTCACTCGATCCCACCAGTTAGCCCCACAACAACTTATCAAAACAGACTGGCGCCGCTGGCGCTCCCTTTTATCAACCCATCATTACTGAAATCAAGTCATTTCACAGTAACTCTGACTGCGCTCCTTTGATTGCTAACTTCCTCTACGTTTCCCTACTACAGCCACCGCTCCCACTGGATAAAGCAGACTATTTATCAGAACATCCTCTGTGGCATCATGAAATCTACTCCTCAGCAAACAAAATAGACAGTGCCCAAATCAAAATGCATCATGTGATTTCCGCGCAAAGTGGCAGCTTCCAGAAATCAAGCGTGCAACAAGGTCCCGCCCAATACCAAGTGACCACTGGAGCGCCAATCAGGTCAACGTCACAAGCGGTGGCTACAATTCACTGACACTTATTCCATTCCTAAAATCTCTGTGAACATTCTCTGGTACTGTAGTTCAGCCCCTGGACGCACAATCCGCAGGCCGCACTCAATCCTTTTAACTGGTGGACAGGCAGTCGTTGCAAACGGCTCTCATTGGTCCTCGCTGCATGCAGCTTCTTCAGTGCACCGGTGGGAATTACCCAAAAACCTTTAAAAGCCGTATTAACCTAGATCATGGCTACGGCTTTAAACGTATAGTTGGCAAAAATTCCCAGGATTTTACGCTAATGCCATATGTATATATTTTGCCGATCATGTTCACAGGATCCAAACCATTTTCTTCTAACCCTTCAGTGTCCACTATAGTTTGCTCTCATTCCACCTTTATCAAGTTTCCGCACCGTAGTTGTTCCAATATGCCCACTTCCAAGTGTTTTAATCATTCTTGGAAAAGCCTCGTCGAAATGTGAGCCGCGGTCGGTGGTCACTACGGCGGGGCAACCAAATATACTTACCCAACCAGACAAGAAGGTCTTCGCGGCCCCCTGGCGTAGAAGTTGGGATTGGCGTAGACTGTAGCCAGCAAGTAAAGCGGTTTACACAGTATAGTATGTATACGTATCCGTGAGGTTGCGGCAGAGGACCTGCGGGATCAAAATGTACTTGGTGGACACGCATCACTGGTTCGGGAAACCTAATCAATGTAGCTTTGATGTGCCAGTGAAAGTTCACCCTCTGGCATCGAGCGCAGGCGCTAGACCACTGTTGCACGTCACGTTTAACTGTGGGCGACAGGAAACGTTGGGTCACTGGCCTTCCCGAAACAGCCACAATCGGGTGGAAGGTTGTGTAACTTCAGAAATGTGGTATAACCGCGAGCTGCTGGCACTACCGGTCTTAGACAAATTTGCGGCAGGTCGCAAAGAATTGAATTTTGCCACACTGTGATAAATAAGACTGCCACGTTTAAGAAGCTTCCTCGTCGAAGTTTATTGACGTTAAGATCCATTATTCGGGAATGTGTCGTTGCATCGACTTCGGTGCTCGGAATTGGAGGTAAACGAACCTGCTACAAACGAGAAAATGAATCCGCGGAGGAGTTTTCTGCCCCAGAGTCTCGTGCCTAATAACGGACCGGCATGCTAACGTTGAGCATATATTCCTTGCGCGGGAGGAAGCACAAAATAATAATGATGTATATTTCACGAGTTGCGAGGGTCATGCGAAAGGCAAGATAAAAATTGTGCAAAAAAGACACATTGAAGACAGAAAAATGAAGCCAAACATAAAATGCTATGTGTTTTCGCTCACGAGATCATAATAGGCAATCTAATTTGCTGGGTCCGAGGCTTCGAGTTTTAAGTCACAGCTAGATAATGATTCGCAAAGATTTTTCTTTGACTGAGTACCAGTCCTGCATTGCGAGTAATGCTGTGTTTGAATGCATCAAAGGTGCTTATCGCGGGCGCAAAGGATGGCTGGAGGGCAACGGCTGTCGCCGTCAGTTGGCCGGGATCCTCGAAAATCAAGATAGTTATATGGCGGAGATGAGGATCAATAAGGATGGGGTAACGGAATGGAGATAAGTGGAAACCAGACTGGATGTCATATGAAGCAGTATAAAACTAGAAAAATCTGAATGCACAGTCCGTTGAGCAAGGAAGTCGGCAACGCGGGATGGGAATTGTGCAATCGTAATGACTGATACATGAGGTTTGTTTTCAGCAATTTTGAGTTCATGAATTTCAGCTTGGTCCAGAGATGAAGGTGTCGTTGGAAAAGAAAATGAAGGACCAGAATCAAGTGAGGCAACGTCTGGTGGACTCGTGTGGAGAACTGTTACCAAGAGCGTCGGTTTATTGCCAAAGTGCGCAGACCGGAATGGAGGTTGATGAAAAACGACGGTTCTCAGCTGTTTTCGGATGTCAAGATGCAATGTGAACGTCAGTTTATATCAGATGCCAATAAAATACTGTCTATTCGTGAGTCCGCTTTGTATGGTTTTGGCAGAAGAATTTTGGGAAGGAGCAAGAGGAAGCCAGTACAAAATGTTGCACGTGAACCTAGGAGCTAGAGTGCCGTTTACCACAACAGTGCTAGTGGGTGAGGCTGACCGAGTGCTGGCCATCCACCTGAAAAACACCGTTTAAGGGTGAACACAGGAGGGGTAATCCGCCAACCTAGTTGCATCCGCACACCGCTGCATCTGAGTTGCCCGCCCGATGTGCGCCGGCCAAAGCGGTAGATAAGATCGCTCCCCGCACTTTTGTGGTAACACCGGTGTACTCGTGGTGTGGAGGAAGGAATTCAAATATGATAGGGAAAGAGAGACATCGTTTTCCAGGATCAGATAATCGCCAGAGCATGGGTAAATGTTTCATCCAAGCAGAACTATGCGGCCTGGAAGAGAGACAAAAGACAGACGGCAGTCTGGCCTAGATGCCAGCTGTGGATTAAAAAGCAATCAATCTTACGAGCAGCTCAGAGAGGGAAGTTACTAGAACGCATGGTGCAATTCAAAATATATCTGTGTTGGCTGAGCGATCCGGGTTTTCATTTTTATATGCATATATATGCTTAAATAGCTGAGCCGGCTAATCTAGTGTGTGGATCGTCCACGCTATGAGCAAGGAGAATGAACCGGTATTTGGTAGGACGAACAGGGAACAACTGCTGCTGATATAAACAATAATCAAGCTACAAAGATAGATGAGCTAGGGATTGACTAAATTCCGCTTGGAAATCATGGATTATATTCCACTCTAGGAGGCCGCGCCTTTCAGAACAAGAAATGGTCGGGGCCAGTGGGTATGGTAGATGAAAACGGTCACTATGGAAAGAGAAGATGCCACGTGGTACTGTATGTTCGTGGCGATAGTATGAGGTCTAAATTGTCTAAAATGGACAGATATCGATGAGGCGTAAGAAAGAAAGAATCCAAGGTGTTGACCTTGTATCGTCTCGAAAGTATCGTTTGGGTTCGTCAGAAACAAGGTGATTTCTGCGGGCCAGAGCCATTTACATGGAGAGAGGAGTTAATTAAAAGTAAGCGTGAGGATGATATTAAATGTTTTTTTATTTTAGAAGACGGTTGCAGGTTATGGTTGCCACACCGTTTTGACGACGGTGTTGGAATTAGTAAGGGGAGTGGTTGGGATAGAGCTCCATGATCTTGGAAATTAAAGGGGCGTGGTTTATTGAGCGGTAGTTTGCAGGGCAATAGCGTGTGCTTTTTTTGTGAACGGGTCTAATCACGGAGGTTTTCCACTGTGACGGGAAGGTGCAGCACTGAACGGAAAAGTTGAAGATGTTTGTTAACAAAATTGGGATATCGCTCCCACCTAATGCGAAGGCAGCCTGGAGCGATGAATCAGGTTCAGCGACGTAGTCAATTTTGGTTTTTACCAACAGCTGGGCTACGCCCTTCGGAAGAAATACGACTGTTGAATAGGACTCTGTAGTCAAGCGAGATTGGCCTGAAGTAGAGGGATTGTTATCGTTTACCGGAGCAGAGACAACGAATTCACCAAAAGATTCTGCATTCTCTTGTGGGCTGTTTGCATAAACGTTGTTTTGAAAGATATATGGGACTTAATTAGCTAAGGACCCAGAAATAGTTCTGCGTTTAAGCAGTTTTGCCAGTGCTGCATTTTGGTTTGGCTGTTTTGGAGCTTGCCGCTCCTTCTCTTTGGCTGGTTGCGTCAGAACCCAAAATTCCCATAAACTGGTTGAAGTAGCCGTCGTTAATTAGTAACACTTCGCTACTGAAAGAGTTCCGGGAAATTCCTTATTTGTGCTTTTTACTAGGGGACCGTACTTTCCCAAGCACTCGTAAGGTTGAAACAGGCATCTCCGCCGCAAACAAAATTTCGACAGAATCTAGAACAATCATTGTAATAAACATTATTGTTGGAAGGACGGAAACCGAGAATGGCCCGGTGAAATATCTCTTGTATCGTCACGTCATCGTTGGAACGAATGTGGGTTTCCAAGTCTAACCACGTTTTGCCTTGCAGTTTGATCCCAAGTGACAATCGGGTGTTCTGACGTCGCAGCACAATTGAATACTCATTGGTTGCTGCATTTTGTCATCACGGGACTGCCGTGACTAGTTATTTCACGCTCCTTGGGTTGCGCTATTATTCGCAAATCTTGTCGACCATATTG
The DNA here is from genome assembly GCA_008360955.1 of Fasciolopsis buskii. Classification (NCBI taxonomy): domain Eukaryota; kingdom Metazoa; phylum Platyhelminthes; class Trematoda; order Plagiorchiida; family Fasciolidae; genus Fasciolopsis; species Fasciolopsis buskii. The sequence goes on from LUCM01011805.1 coordinate 19,535, forward strand.
AGTATCGGGAGTGCATTAGAGCACCACCTGATTGTTTTCAGCTGGACATGAGTTTGCCAGATCTCACCTGGTGATGTGTGCTGGGTCTAGCCGAGAGCCTATGGTGAAGGAACAACGTGCTTCTGACTGGACCGTCATCTACCTTGGACTTTATGTGGCTTCTTTGTCGTACAACCCGTGGCTACCTAGGTGAGGACCTAACATAGGCCCGTAAAAAACTTTGAGCTGTATTGGCCTTTCCTACGGGATTGCAGGGAATATTGACTCAAGGCGTCCAGTTTACCGGTTTTCCCTTTAGTCCCTGACAGAAAGTGGGGTGCCCAGTTGAAATGCACGGGGGAGAGGCAAGTGACAAAACGTTAGATGAGGATCGCTCTGTCCTCGTAAATTGATATTACACTGGAAATATTTGCCACTTCACGTCCCAGCGACGTTTTATCAGCCTGGAGTTCTTTTACTTCTAACCCTGCGGAACTAGTTATAATTTTTGCTTGTTAATCAAGTCTTATGCGCCACTTTTGTCCCGAAAAGCAAACAGGATGGAGCACGAACATTGCTAAGATGGTCTTCTAAGATAGATGCTGCGTGACGAGAAAAGCAAAATGCCCGCCGTTCGAAGAATTGTAGGCTTCACCTCCAGTAAGTTCGTGCATCCACAAACGCTGGATACAACTGTTAGCTGCGCAGGTTAGCCGCCTTTGTAGGTTTGTGACTGAGACCTCAACGAAAGTTCCTACTGTTGTTAGATTTTGTTGGGCTTGCGACTACCGTGGAATCTACAAAGTTTATCAGAGGGTTTAGCATGGAGATTATGCTTTAAAGGGATGCCAAATGAGCCGTCCTTTTGTCTCTAACTGTGGCTGCTGTTTTGCTAGCCGATTCTAACAAATTTGTGGCACTCAGTGGTTTTCCGGGCAACGAGTGTTTTGATGGCTTTAAACTACAGTAATTGGTTGCTGATAGTTAAGTTCTCTTATTGTTTCTCCTTGGCGCCCCATGGTATGTAACATTTAAGGTGCATGGGGTCGCTTTTCAGGCGTATGTGTTCTGAAACGGCTGCGTTCAGCCATGTGATCTAGGACAATGGCGGAAATTAATCACCTTAGACCTACGAGATTTTAGTTGTCGAGTCACATGTGGTCCGGATGTGTTGCAAAACATATATACGGATCCTCTTCGTGCTTCTCTCGTTTACTTAGGTTCAGACAACGAGTTCCAACGTCTTGCTTCTAAAATAGCAACCGTGAAAGCGGTAGAGAAAGAAGCCATAAAGTAAAAAATGTTCACACACGGAATAAGCAAGCGGAGCTTTCAATGCGGTCATCGCCAAGAGATAATGACCAGTTTCTGGGCGAAGCATGGGATTGACCATAGGGACCTGGAATCAGCAGCAAAGAAGACGCGGTAACACAAATCAACTGAAATTCATGAATCGCAGATATCTCAGATACAAGTTACTCCGCCGTGCGGTAGCGGAGACGTTTGCAGCATGTTTGTGCAAAATTATTGGCTGTCAAACCTGAATTAAATCCAGGGTCATCAGGCTCTACAGATGCCAAAAGGAGCGTGACATTAAAAATATTAATAAATCAGATTCGTTTGCTTTCAGAAGGTTCAATGTGGCCGGAAGTGGGCACCAAAAGTTAGAAATGGGCTTTGTGCTCATGTTGCTGCTTGAAAAGCTCAGAACCAACAGTGCATTTTAAATGGACCTCGTCCGTCTAGACCCACGGCCTTTCCGTTGGCGAGATGTTTACTCCAAAGGAGCTGGTCTAAGGCCATTTTCGGGTCTTCTGCATGAACTCGTTGCATATTCGGCAAGTAGTGGGAAGAGGGTTGTTTAACGTTTAATTCAAAACCAACCATGGGTTTTGAAAGAAGCACGGATCTTGCTACCTCCGTGCTTCTTTGGCGCTCATGTTTACTAACTGTCCAGGCCCTGCAGACAAATCCAAAATGTTTACGAACCGACCAGCCGCTCGTGTTTAATATTGCTTTGGGGGCCTTTGCTCCGGCCTGTTGTCTTAAGGGCTAAAATTCATTATTCTAATGGTTCCATTTTTGGTCCACCAATAAAGCCAGCTGTATTATCCCGGACAACAAGGAAGAATTGACCATGGACCACTGGAAATCCTTATTCCTCCCTAAGGTTCACTCAACTTTCGAAATTATAACAGCATATGCCTACATTTCACCAGATCAGGAAACTGTTTCTCCTTTATTCCCTTGTACTGCCCTTCTGGTTAGCGAAAACTGTATTTCATTTCAGAGAAATGCCTTACTCCTGGTAATGGTTCCGATCAAATTTTTCTTTGTGAATGTTTCAGTAAATCATATCAATCGCCCAACTCTGCCAGATTCCTCCATGCGATTCTACCCAGCCGGTTCTAATTTACGCACAACTTTGAAAATAGGAAAATAAGGTGGTGCTGCCTGCACATTGGTAGATGGTAAGGTTTTCCTTCCTCAATAGATCCACTGCAGTCTATCCGCTTCATTATAGTGTGCACTTAAACAAGTGAAAATAGTTTCATTTACTAGGGCTGAAACGTGGTCAGATTTGACATCATAAAATGGTTCCAGAGGATTCGCGATACATCGTTACAAACGGAGTAGATATATGCGGGTATTTTGATTCAAGCTGGCCTGACCGGTTTGTGACGCACCATTTAGGATCTCCTATCGGACCAACGCTGCTAGAGGGTTAAACAGTACCGACTTAGAATACGAAATCAAAGGGCGACGTCATCCGCTTTGCCACAGTTTGCACAAATGCGGGACGACCGGTGGGAAATTTGACGGGTTGCATTTGATGAGTGACGTATAAACAGAAAACGAAAATGTTAGGTGAACCTTCTGAAGGAGTGCCTGCTTAGAAGCAGATAAGAGACCGACACTGTTTAATTTTTTACGAGCTTGCATGTTTACATTGGGTTTGCATGGATAGTTAACCGGAGGGTAATTCTAAAATCGTTAGGATAAGGCAATAAATGAAGTGGATCCCAAAAAATTGAAATTTGACAGTTAGTCATTGAAAATAACCAGCAATGGCGGAGCCATCTAAAGCAACGAACTGGCCGGAAGAGGATCACGATTCATAAAAAGGATGGGCAATGCTCTGGCGTTGAAGAAGCCTTACAGTGGTGTGAACAACTATATATTATTGCGGATAACAATAAAGCAAATTCATCCACGAATGAGTTTCCATATAACTCAGCACGTGAGGCGTGCAATGAAGAAAAGGATGAGTGGGAAGACGATAATAACGAGTACACGCAAAAAAATGAGACTAGTGATAAGTTCATCAAAGTGGTGCTGGTGGGCGGGGCTGACAGCATGCTTGACACCCTTGCTGAAAGATGCCTTTGAGAGGCGAAGGCAGATGTGAGCCGCCAAACTGGCTGCAATCACACGTCGCTGTAGCTGAGTTGCCCGTCCAATATGTGCTGGCCAAAGCCATGGGTCTGTCTGCGCTGAGCGGCGATGGCAGGAACGAGAACGTACAGAAAAAATGCGCCAAAATGATTAAGGGCAAGAAAATGGAAAATGTTAAAGCGGTTTTGGCACGAAAGGCAGCGTTTGGACCAGATGGAATTGTAGTCCTTCAGCCTCGAAACTGAACAGTGGTGCAGTATGGAAACACGCATGGCAAAGCATCGGAATGTTGTCACCAGGACCAATTACTGGAATTCACTTGACGCCCACGTAATCCTCTGGAATGTGTGCCAAAGAGAATCTGTTGCATCATCAGCCGCCAAACGCAGATGGGACATTGTTTCCGGCTCTGTGATTGATACTCAAGTACTTGTTCAACCTGAAATTGCACGACAGAGAGATGCGTCCTGATAATAGTTTCCGCATTGGCATATGTGGACAGAAAGAAAAACGCTCCAAGTCTTACATCGCTCTCATAGAAGCTCCCGGGCTGCTCAGGGTTGCATCCAATACACCGCAATAAATGAATAGCTTAGATCGATAAACTAGCGGTCGCAAATGTAGATCATACGAATAGTCAGAGCAGCTTGAAAATGAAGTTAAATGCGCAAAGTGCATAGAGAAAACTAGCCTCATAGAGGGGTAATGAAGGAATAAATGGAGGATAAAATGAGATGATGGGCAAAAAAATACCACTTACATTCTAGCAAAAAAATGCAATCGCTGGTGCGCAAGTGTATTTACATAGCCTTCGTAAAACCATCCACATAAAGTGTGCGTAAACATATAATAGAAAGCATAAGAGCGCGCTTCATAGGCTGAAAGAAATGATATTCGGGATGATAAGCTATATTAAATAAACTACAAAAAAACGCCTTCTAGAGGAACAGGAATTTGATATTCCGGGAAGCTAGTTTAACCGGACTTGATCGTCAAGCACGGTCGCCATTTGCGCATAACTCACGCACGCTTCGCTCGAACGCTTCGCTCGAACGCTTTGCTCGCACGCTTTGCTCGCACGCTCCTGTCAAAATATACTCGACTTGCTATCGCTGCCGACTGTCTTTTCCTTGTTCCGGTCAAGTGTCAGGGGTGCCAGTATTGCAATCGTACCAAGCCGAGTAAGAGCGATGCACAAGTGGTCACAAAGGTTAAGGGCAAGCAAACGTAATACGAGATTCGTGGTAGGACAATCCGTTCTACAAATTGGTGAGCCCGAAGTGATTGACCGGTCACGTGAGTCTTTATTCCTTTTGGCTGACTCCCGGTTCGCCTTTTATTTTTTGTAAGTTTGAATATCACCGCTTGTTTTTACTGTTTGCAAATTGCTTTTACGTGTTGATACCTACTGGCTGCGGTTTTCTATAGGTAGGTAGCTTTTGGCACGTTTTGTTCTCGCTGATACTTTCGTTTTTGATAATGCGGTGTCATGTTCACAGAGCAAAAACCGTCGCCAGAACCGACAGTAAGTTCGATAACTCTCCATATACCGTCGTTTATGCCGTCTGATCCTCAACTCTGCTTTACTATAGTTGAACTAGAGTTCAAGAATTACTGAATAACTAGCGACATCAGCCGTTTTAGATGGGTGGCCGGTCGTCTTCCTCCAGATATAACCCTTCAGGTCAGGAACATCATCGTATCTTCTCGTAGTTACGATGCGTTAAAAGAGACGGTTATATCCCGGACTGCCACTACAGAATATCAAAGCATTCGACAACTACTTCAAGGGATCGAGCTGGGAGAAAGCCGTCAGAACTATTGCTGGAGATGCTGCGTCTTAAAGGGGCAAAGTTCGGCGACGGCCCGATGCTAAGAGAGCTGTGGCTTCAACGGATCTCACCGCATCTGCCTCCGTTGCTTAGTACTGCCCACAAATATTCACTAGAAGAAACAGCCAAAAGCGTTGACGACACTATGTTGTGCTATAGCCCGGGCGCCTCAACATTGAATACCTTTCATCCCCTATAGCCGCATCTCCATCTTCTCAGGACGAATTAGCAACCATTCTGACGAGGATCGACGCAACGTTACAGCGATACCGGTGACGAGACCGGTTCAGCCCGCGTCGCGGGAGGCGCGGTAGCCCTTCTCCCAAGCGCCTCTTCCTGCAATCGGCGGAAGGTTACTGTAAGTAGCATAACCGCTTCGAAAGCTTAGCAAAACGGTGTGCCCCCGGTTGCACATTTCTGGGCAAGAAACAGGGAAACTAGGTTCCCGGTTCGTGGTCGCGGCACACAACACCCGGCTAGCTACTAATTGTCGCCTCCTTAACTTCAAAGACTTGACGACTAACAAGCTGTTCCTGGTGAATACAGGTGCCGAGGTTAGCGTAATCCCCCGAGACTCGAGCAATTTGATCTCTACGCAGGCAAAACGCTACGGGCTGCGAACGGCACCGACATCCACACGTACGGACATCGTTCCCCCGCCCTCGATCTAGGTCTGAATTATAAACTCTCTGGATGTTCATCGTCGCCAACGTCCCATACCCCATTATTCGTACAGACTTCCTCCAGCACTTCTACCTACTAGTCGAGGCTCGGCACAGGAAAACAGTAGATCGTAAAACGTCGCTGACCGTGACCGGCTCGTACGCCGTTTTCAACCAAGTTACGCCACAGCACGCTGAACCGCCAGCACAACAGCCATACAATGGGCCGCTTCGCAACTAATCGGGCATACTGCGACACGCCTGCCCACTTCCCGCCGCAAATACCAAGGTAACTCACCATATAAAAACCGCAGGACCCCCAACATTTAGCAAGCCTCGTCGTCTAGCTCCTGACAAGTTCCGCCGGGCCAAGGCGGAATTGGATCACATGTTGGAACTAGGCACCATCCGACCTTCCAGTAGTCCTTGAGCCTCCTCGCTTCACATGGTCCCTAAGGCCAATGGCAACTGGTGTGCATGTGGAGACTACAGGGCACTGAACACGGTCACCTTTCCCGATAGGTACCCGATCCCCCACATACAGGACCTCATTTCGTCGCTGTCAGGTTGCAAGATCTTCGGCCGCATAGACTTAGTTTGAGCATGTAACCATATCCCCGGAGAAGAGAAAGACATGCCAAGAACGGCGGCGACCACGCCTTTCGGACTGTTTGAGTTCGCGAGGATGCCCTTCAAGTCTAGCAACGCAGCTCAAATCTTCCAACGGTTTATGCACGCGGTCACACGTGGGTCAGAGAACATTTGTGTGTACCTAGACGATATTCTAGTAGCTAGCCACTCGCAGTAACAACAGTCTGCTCACCTGCGTGCTCTGTTTGACCGCCTCAACAAACATGGTCTAAAGATTAACACTTCAAAATGTGAGCTTAGAAAACCCAGCGTCACATTCCTAGGACATATCGTTTCATCCTCGGGTAGAGCTTCTTTGCCAGGTAAGATCACCGCTATTCACGACTACCCAGGGCCTCATTCGTATCAGCAGTCACGGCAATTTGTCGACCTGGTTAACTTCCACCGAAATTTCATTCCTAATTGCGCAGATGCAATTGCCCCCCTTACAGATCTGTTACGGGGAGTTAAGCGCACGTTCACATTCCCCGAGGCGGTGAAACAAGCTTTCATTTCCGATAAGGATGCTGTTACCAAAATAGCACACTCGCACATCCTGACCCGAGAGCATCCATATATCTGATAACCGACGCCTCAAACACTGCAGTCGAAGCTATGCTTCAGCAGTACACCGAAGGTTCTTGGAAGCCTTTAGCATTCTTTTCCAAGCGGCTGCAGCCGGCAGAGTCTGGATATAGCACGATTGGCAGGGAGTTGCTCGCCGTCTGTCTAGCTGTCCGACAATTTAGGCACGCATCAGAAGGTCGCCCCTTCAAGGTGTTCACAGATCACAAACCGCTAGTACACGCGATGTATTCAGCCCCTGACTGGTACTCGCCACGCGAGATCCACCACTTATACTTTGTTTCACTGTTCACTGTGGACGTAGGACATGTCCCCGGGACAGAAAATTCCCTCGCTGATTCTTTTTCTCGTATACGCCATCTTTGTTTGTTTCCCACACCAAACATAAATTTCAGCGCAATGGCACAGTCCCAAGCGACGGATCCCTATACCGACGAACTTCGACGAGACAGCTCGTTAACCTCAGCGGTCGTACCTATCACCGCGTCGCAGAATACAATTCTTTGCGATGTATCGCAAGGTCTTTTAAGGCCGGTGGTGCTAGCAGCTAACCGTTATGCCACATTTTTGGCGTTACACAAACACCCACCGAAGGTTGGCTACTTTGGTGAGGTTGGTGACAGAGGATTTTGTATGGTTCAACGTTAAACGTGACGTACGCCAGTAGCCCCGCGCCTGCCTCCAATATCCGAGAGCGAAAGTCCATCGGCATACCAGAATCCCGTTGGCTACTTTCCCCGAACCAGAGACATGTTTTCACCACGTACATGTTGATGTCGTAGGCCCTCTCTCGCCGTCTCACGGCTGTGTCTACATACTCACCTGTGTAGACTGCCTTACTCGCTGTCCACAGGCCATACCAATTCCATGCCCTACGTTAGAAGAGGCCGCAAAAGCCCTCTTGTTTGGTTGGGTAAGCATATTTGATTGCCCTCCGTAGTGACCAGTGACCGTGGCTCACATTTCGACGGGGCGTTCTCAAATATGATTAAAACACTTGACTGCAAGCATATTAGAACAAGCGTCTACCACCCACAAGCTAACGGTCTGGTGGAAAGATTCCACCGGCAGCTAATAGCTGCCCTGCGGGCCGGGGCCAACACGCTTTGGAGCGAAATACTGCCGTTAGCTCTCTTGAGCCTTCGTAGTTCTGTTAAGGAAGAAATGCGCACCATACCAAACGAGCTCGTGTTTGGTTGCCTGCTCCGTCTCCCCGGGGCGCTGGTGTATCCATCGAGATCCGTGCACATCAACTGCGGTGACTATTCAAAACGTCTCGTACACCACACGCTAAAGCTTCATGCCAGTCTACCGCGGGACCAAAGACCTTCGGGCTAAATTCCAACCGCATTGAGTACTTCAACTCACGTGTATCTTGATGGTGTCCGACCCCCACTGCAACCGCCGTATACCGGTCTGTTTCGCGTGGTAAGACGCGGCCCTAAAACGTTCATTTTCGATGTCTCCGTCCGACACGACACGGTATCCATCGATCGTAGTAAACCTGCCACCATGGAATGCAGGCCTAACGACGGGCTCCCTTTATCTGATGAGTCTCATCAACCTGGCCGAGCCCGTCAAATACCAACGCCGTCCGTCGAGACTGCTTGTGGGGCTGAAGCCACAACACCACCAATTACACTGGAAGTTCCCGATATGCGAGGCAGCCGTAGCGGCCGCAAAGTGAAGCAACCCGTGCGTATCTCTGATTTTGTTGCCTTTTTTACATCAGATGGTTGAGTACCCTCCCGTCGTAAGTGCATATCTGTGCTTATTAGGATGACATGTTTGCCGCGATAACTTATGCGCCGATGGACATGCCGCCCCGTGTTAACCGAACAAGGGCAGCACCTACCGAGGTTAGGTGCCCGCCACCAAGTCGACCATCTACCGGTGCTCACGAGCACCGTTTCCACCAGTTTGTCTTTACCTTACCCTCTCTGAGAAGAATCCCAGGGCCAAGGCGATTCCACGGACTCCGGGACGACAGTCATCGGTCCCATGGTCGACATCATGCCCGCACCAAAGGACGAGGAGAACCCGAGGTCAGACACTCATATTCAACCACGCCTGGCGAAGATTCGGGGAGAGGTTCAGGCCCGTGGGTGTTGGATGCGGTTAGAACCACCGTTCTGACCGGCGCACATCGGGCGGGCAGCTCGGCTACAGCGGTAAGCGGGCTCGAATAGGCAAGGGGACCATGCTTCCTTTCTTCACCGCCCATGGTGCTGTTCATTTAGGGTCTCCGGCTCACGGTCAGCTCTCAACAGCTAACACCCACGGGACCACCAGCAAAACGGCAGATTTTCCCATTGTCGATCAATGCCGATTCCCAAGTCATCCGTCAGTTTCAGGCTTGCTGCACATGACCTTCATCAAAGCCCTTCTTCGAAAGTCTCCTGGGAGCAAGCCCCTGCAGCGGGACATGAATTTGTTCCAACCGGTATCTTGTTTAACCGAACTCGATCGTCAAGCACGGTCGCTATTTGCGCATAACTCACGCACGCTTCGCTCGAACGCTTCGCTCGAACGCTTCGCTCGAACGCTTTGCTCGCACGCTTTGCTCGCACGCTCCTGTCAAAATATACTCGACTTGCTATCGCTGCCGACTGTCTTTTCCTTGTTCCGGTCAAGTGTCAGGGGTGCCAGTATTGCAATCGTACCAAGCCGAGTAAGAGTGATGCACAAGTGGTCACAAAGGTTAAGGGCAAGCAAAAGTAATACGAGATTCGTGGTAGGACCATCCGTTCTGCAAGCCTGCAAAATTGGCAGTGGGGGCGGTAAAATAACCAGAACAGACCTCCAGGCCATTTTTAATTTTGAATATTCTTTAAAATTGCCACAGAAGTTAAGGTACTGTTTGGAAAATTTTTTCGCCGAGTTATCCCAACAGATGAAAAATAAAAGGTAACTTGAATATTTGTTTCACTCAAATGCCGCTCTCTGCACTCATTGCAGTCGTTTGCTTAAAGTACTGTGATTAGCAAAATGCCTCGTATCTTTAAAGCATCACACAGTAGGTGTTATCACAATATCCTTCGTAAGTATTCCTTTTGAAGGGTTAAATCAAACCTAACTTTGAAAACATCTGGCCAGGTAACTTGCTGAAGGTTCTGTAAGCGATGTTATTTCTCTTTGGAACTCAATATCATTTTTGGTATTTTCTTTAATTAGCTGTTGTTTGTGGCATTTCAGAACATTACTGTTAATGCTAACGTTACCAAAGTGCATCACAGAAACTGTTTTTCGTGACGTCGCTACACTGCTGCGACTACAACTTTAGTCCACATTTCGTAAAGCCAAACCATGCATACCACGAAAGATGCAATGTACCTGTTAAGATAAACCATTGCATTTTAAATAAACTTTGGGCGCAAATGGTTATGAATCATTATGATGTGATCATTCCAAAAGGTCTTATCTAACTGTCGTGGTCGCATATGAAGGATTACTTGCAGAGTCTGAAGAAAGCAGCGAGAAAGACCAGGACTGAAGGGCATGGGGTTCTCGTATTACGTTTATTTGGCCTTAACATCTGTACCTACTCTTGCATCACTCCTACTTGGTGTTGCATGACTGCAATGTTGAAAATCGGGATACTCGATCGATACAACGGAAGAACATTCGGGAGCGGTAGGAGGTCGCGTATATTTGACAAGGGTGTGCCGATCTCGCGTGGCGCGTACCAGTCAGGGGCTGAATACATCGCGTGTACTAGCGGTTTGTGATCTGTGAACACCTTGAAGGGGCGACCTTCTGATGCGTGCCTAAATTGTCGGACAGCCAGACAGACGGCGAGCAACTCCCTGCCAATCGTGCTATATCCAGACTCTGCCGGCTGCAGCCGCTTGGAAAAGAATGCTAAAGGCTTCCAAGAACCTTCGGTGTACTGCTGAAGCATAGCTTCGACTGCAGTGTTTGAGGCGTCGGTTATCAGAGATATGAGTCAGGATGTGCGAGTAGCGCCATTTTAGTGATAGCATCTTTAACGGAAAATGAAAGCCTGTTTCGCCGCCTCGGGAATGCGAACTTCAGCCTAACTCTTCGTAAAAGATCTAGGAAGGGGGTAATTACTTCTGCGCAATTAGGAATTAAACGCCGGTAGAAGCCAACTG
>LUCM01011805.1:33161-48327 GCA_008360955.1 Fasciolopsis buskii
CTTGTGCATCGCTCTTACTCGGCTTGGTACGATTGCAATACTGGCACCCCTGACACTTGACCGGAACAAGGAAAAGACAGTCGGCAGCGATAGCAAGTCGAGTATATTTTGACAGGAGCGTGCGAGCAAAGCGTGCGAGCAAAGCGTTCGAGCGAAGCGTTCGAGCGAAGCGTTCGAGCGAAGCGTGCGTGAGTTATGCGCAAATGGCGACCGTGCTTGACGATCAAGTTCGGGTAAACAAGCTACCCGGAGGAACAAATCCATTTTCCGATGCAGGTTTCACAGCCGTCTATCTCTTTTATGTCTGCAATCTCTTTCGGATAGCTTTTGGTAAATGTTTTTACCCGCGTCGTTTGACACTTTTTTGCCCAAACAGATGAACGAAGTATTATCCATCGAGCACGATGGACCGTCGTTTTGCGGCGAAATTCGAGTTTGATTTGGTCAAATTGCCACCTACGCATACCGAACATTCTCGGTTGATCGAGATCCCCTTCGACGATCCTTCATTTCTCCGGCATTGTCCAGTAAATCTTTCGGCTTTCAAAACCTTTTTTTAGGTCGTATCCTGTAGATTGCACCTCGTCATGTGCTACCTCCGTAAAGGACACTGTAATGGACAGGCGACGCCCTTTCTGAATCATCGCCAGCTTCTTGAATCTATTCGTCCTATAGTGATAGAAGTAACCGAATTTATGAGAAGCAGCTTGTTAATTTTTATGTGAATGATATTGCGCGTGGATTCTGGTTTTCGCACAGGTTGATCGCTGATGTTAAATGGAGCCAGCTATATCCCAGTCTGCTCAGGAATTTCGGTAGGATGGTCCCTGTTTCCAGTCCCCGGACTTTCGTCACGGCTCGTGAGCATAGGTCCTCTAGATTTTCTGGCGACTAATTATCTCTACTCGTCGATCGTGGTTTCAGGATACGTAACGGCCAGTCTGTTTGCTATGAACCTACCGAACCCGCTTGTAATACTGTGGGAAAAATTCGACAGGGCCGTAGAACCTGTACAAAACGTTGTTATCCAGTCGAGGAATACCAAACACATGTTCAGTCCCTGCGCCACCTACATCGTCGTTAGGGCTCAGAATCCATAAGGTCATTCAAATCCCCTTTTCTGCAGAATATTTTTAGAAGCAGCCAGGGGAAGCAACCAAAAAAGATAGCATGAACTCAATATAGGTCGTAAAGTCCCTCCGCTCGTAGTTGGGAGGTCGGGAATGCATAGCCGAAAGATGAGTTCATCCTTCTAGAAGCTCTGTTATCTCTAGAATGTGCCGAACTAGCAGAGACGAGCAGCCTGGCTGTAGGGTTTTCTCTTCCTGATCGACGGCTAAGACGACCTCAGGACCCTCGGTGAGACTAAATGATTATGAGAAAAGATGAGAAGCAAGCTCTTTTTCTACCCCATCATCTGTTCTATGGCCATATGAACATCACCGAACAAACCAACAACACATTCTTCTTGACGATGATTTTCCACTAATTCTCGGATAACTTACCTTCGGCATCTTGTCATTATCGCTCTCTTAGGGCTTAATTGGAAAAAAATGTCGATGATGCCACTTCGAATGATTGAGTCTTCATTCTACACCCATTATCGGCTTCCATTTATCGGTCTTTTGCAAGGTAACTATATTCTCGTGTGACACTTTCAACTACAGAAACATTTCCGTTATATCGGCCTCTATTGCGACTCTACCCAATTTGAAGTGGCTTAGGATCTCTGTCAGCGGTGTATTCTAATCTTGTTCTTGCATCTACAGATCTTTCAGTGAAGTTCCTCAAAAATCGGATGCGCAGTCAAATACTGCGAGGCTTTTCCGGTTTTTTATGGTCTGACATTATGGTGGAACGCTCCCATATTCTTTCTCTTGCGTTAGACTTATCCATCTTCTCCGTGTAAGCAGGTGTTCAGCTGCGTTCCACGGGGTTGAAATACCGTTCTAACATTAGACTGCCAAGAGGACATCTTTCTGTTAAATGCAACGAACTTTGCAAGTTGTTATTTGTTGTGCACTTATCCTGTGGATCCCATGAAAGTTGCAATTCAACAATTCTGTAACTAATTGGTCTCCTTTCTTACTACCTCCAAGGTCATGCAGTCTCGTGATACAATAGGACGATCTTCTATGAGATCCTTAGATTGCTGATTGTAGAGACAGGCTAAATTTTTCCCAGTGATCTTCGGTTACGTAATTGTATAACAGACCGAACCTCTTCCACACACACAAAGCTGTGCGCATTACGTAGGACGACTTGCAACCACCTTCCCTAATCCAATACAAAGTATAACCCTGGCAGGTCTGCTTTTCGTTCAGGTTATTATGGTGGCGTCTTGCAAAAGAGGCCCTATGGATAAAATTGCATCTACAGATTTTGTTGCTTGCAAGGGTGGATCGGTCAACGTAAATACTTTCGTGTTCCATTGATTCATTATTATCCAAAGAGATAAGTTGCAGCCGCACTTGGTCAGCAACCACAACCTGGGTCCCGTCCCCTGTGTTCAGTGCTAATGTCGTCGGGATTATTTTCGAAGTGGTGTTTGTAGGCAAACCGCTGCCGAAGGAGCCCAGCGGCTTTATAATCTGTATATTGCGATCGCTAACTCTAGCAGTTTCAGTCAGTTGTCTTGGCCCACGTTCAATTTCATCCCGCTTAATTAACTGAGGATCAGCAAAATGGCCTCTGGCAGGTCAACACGATTGTTTACTTTAGTTGTCACAATCAGACGGTTTATATAGATCCATACGAAATGGGGCTCATTGGGTGGCTGTCCCCAATTTCTCGGGGCTATTGTTTTTAGTCTTCATTTGGAACGACCCCCATTCGTCACTAACCTTTTAGAAGATGTCCAGAATGTAACTCCGAACGCGTCTTTTTTCGGATACTGAACCCGAGATTGGCAAAGTCCTCTCAGTCAATAGAACAGAGAAGACTAGAGCCAACGGTCAGATGTGAACTACATATTGTAAATACCGTGGTACCGAAAGAGAACAGACAGGAAAATACACGAGTAAGCAAGCCACAGCAGGGAATACGAAGGGGTTTGCGTGGTTCGGGAAAGAAAAATCTCGAAACGTCCACAGAAGAAGGTTGCACATCTCGTGTGTTATAGCAAACCCAGCCAAAGGAAAACCACAAGCTCGATATCGAGGGTCAAAGCGCATTTTACAGAAACTGGTGTCCAAAAATAAACGATTTTCTCCAAAAGATCGATGCTACTGCAAGCTCGTCACAAAATCAGACAACATTTTCCTTGTTCTACATTTAGGACGAATGGCTGATTCTATACCTTGCTGTTGGGCTTGCAGTCGCTAGCCCGTACGTCATTCACCTGAGTGTAAATGAGCTTACCGGACAGCCCTGTGTCCCAGTCATCACCCGTCCCGACTGCCACGTGATTCATTGGAACGTAACACAGCGGCTTTGCACTTCTGGTACCAACCCTTATTCTCATCTTACATCAGCATTTTTGCCACTACTTGGGGTCATTAACCCCTCTGACACTACAATTGTATGCACTATTTTTTGGGTGGACTGTGTTAATGGGCATGCTTGGCCTTTGCATTTCTTCAACCAACACCTCCGTGATTTGTCATAACAGTCTATGGTGTCTATCTGAATAACCACATTCATTATACCTCGTTTTCAGTATCCATCCGCCACTCGATGAGAGTTAGTGAGGAATACGGAGCATGCCCCATTATCTTAGCCGTTTTCAATCAGTCTGTGGTTGCCACTGCATGTTTTGCATTCAAGTAAAATTAAACTGTCAAGCGTGCACGTTCGATCGATTATAGGTTTTAAGTATTTCACAGCATTATTTTCGGTATATTAGTACTAAGTACATTTGGTCTGTTGCTGCCTCGGACGATTCAATCGAACCTGCTACCAACATCTCTTGTTCGTCTGTATGATTCTCGGAGTTTGCCTCCCAACTGCTTCCTCTGTTCAGTAACTCTTTCGGTCTCGTAGAAAAAGTCCATTTATTGTCTCCGGTGCGTGTACCGGGGTTCAGATCAAACCTGCAGCTTAGACGATCCAGCTCTATCGCACGATTCTGCATCATGATTATCAGATTGGTCATGGTGTATACAACGTCCCTAGTACACTTGGCACCAACCATTGCATTACTGATCAGGTTGTGAGATAATCCAAAAGGTTGGCCAGACTTATTTCACAAAACCTACCCTACCAGTATATAGTCGCTTTCGTAGTCAAACCTATAACAACCATCAGTAGGTTCTTCCAGTCACCCTCGGCAGTAACGCGTGAGATACTTTACCTTGGCTCCGACGAAGTTTTCAAATCCTTCGACGGACTTGCAGTATTGCCGGAGACGTCTCTCAAATTCCAAAAATTCTACCCTGACCAAGTATATCGATGGCTGATCCGAAGTTAGACTCTCCTTAACTATCCGGCGTTTATCACCAAACTCGATTTAGGTGGCACGTTCGTGTCTGACTCCGCCAGCATGATTTTTCCCACCTCCTGAACTTGCTCTTTGCCGTCCGCTAACTACCCCTCTAATTATACTGTCCTACGTTTATACACCCCGTTAGTCCTACAATCAACATTTTCGTCCATACATGAATTTGCATTGTAAGGACTAAGAGGTGTAATGATTTCAGCTGAATCAAAAGTGTACAAAAATCCACTAGTGACTTGCGAATCGCTCCTTGGTATGACACGGTTGTACTGATTCCCCTTTGGGTAGCTTAAGTCTTCTCGCTCTCCGAAATGATTCCGTTGGTTATTATAGTGAAAGTTTGATTAATGCAAAACCAAGAATGACTGGCGAAATCTACTATACTGAACTATGAAATTAATTACTGCAAAAACATGCAGACCTCAGATATGCAGTCACAACGATTGCAACATGAGAGGTGTAGTCCAAGCCCACACATAGGGTTGTGGGTCACACATGTCCCAAAAATTACGTATTACAGTCATGTGGTAGATACGGACAAACATAGCACTCGATACATGCTAAGGATAAAGCAAGTACGCCATTCGTAAACCAGTAATTTTACGAATTCGGATACTGTGGTAACCTCGAGGGATTTCTGCGACCAAACGATGCGCTTGGTGAGCTCATGTATTTCAGCCGTTACACTCCCTCCGGAAAGCCCATTACTTTCAGCAAAAGACGATTAGTTATGGCCGGTGAATCAGTCGGTGTAGGCAGAACAACTATGTCATCGCCAACTCCATCATCGTCATCATCACCATCAACATAGTAGTCCAGTATTAAACACGGGAGCAAGATCAACTGAACGCTGCATTTCTCATCTTGTTACATCCTCCTATCAGGAAGAATAAATCTATCTACAAGATGGACAGAAAGGGGAACCACAGAAGGGGGAATTCAGGAATCCCGTAGTGGCCAACACAGAGAATATAACCACTCAGCTGCCCGACTGATCGGTCGGACCCCGACCCATGAGGCACCTATTTTACCCAATTTCTACGTGCATTTCTTCATTTTCCGCTCCCACTACTTCTGTTGATGTCCACATGGTCCCTCTAATCCGTGACAGGAACGGAAAATGGGCCAAGGTTCTGTAGACGAGTGTTTGCCATACACAACACGAGCATAGAATAACGAAGTATTCCAAGCTTCATAAGCGGTGGCAACATGTTCTCATCACCTTTAGCTAATACCGGGTTCAAAATATACGCAATGTTCACTCGGTAACTTCAAACAGCTCTAACGATATTCAGCAAAAGACGATGGTGGAAAAATTACAAGCTGTGAATGCATTCCGCACGAAAACTCCATGTCTCGCAACCGTACAAGAGAACTGAGCACACTGCGATAAAATACACTCGAATATTCAACATCAATGAAGTATCAGCGTGTTATATTTACACGCAAGTCAACGCATGCAGTCTGATACAGATTCACACTGAGTGAAATCGCCAAGTGGACAATGAGAATCCTAAGGACATGAGGCCGTGAAATCCAAACAGTCCGCGAAGATGATCCGAAGGAATCAATTCCATCAATCGCGATATGCCCAACTTTGTATAGAAATTCCTGAACTGTAAATATAGCTCGAACTTGTTTCCATTCCGTTGTGACTTTCTTGTTGACTTCTTCGCATAGAGTCGCTGCCAACTGAGTACTTATGGGAGTACTTACCGTTCGTTACCGTGGCTGGACGAATTCCTTATACAAATTGCATATCCAGGTACTATAACCGGCGGTGGCCGAGCGGATAAGTTTGTGGCATTTGGACGTGAAGGTCGCGGGTTGGAATCCTCCCACCGACGATCTACCTACCCACTTGGTAGCTCTCTGCTGGCCGCGGCACCCTTCCTGAAAACTGGTGAACGATGTTGTTCCATTTCTAAAGAAAGTAAAAGATTAGAAAAAGATAACAGATAAGACCAAGTCGGGCTTCAATGGCACCTGCCACTTGAGCTTTGGATATTCATTTTTATACTTCCACTGTCAACGTAATATCCTGCGTCACGTGGCTGCCTAGGTAACTAATATGGTCAACAAAGATTAGTTCTTTGAAAATTCCAACTGAGCATATTGAGAAAACACAAGTTGGCGAACAATCTCGTTTCTAGTGATTCGTAGTCTGAAAACGAGCTTCTTCGTCGGCTTGTGTTTTCCTAATGTGCTCAGTGAGAATTTCCAAGGAGTTGAAACAAGCCAAGGACCCAGTTGTACTGAAAGAGCTTAATAAGTACATTAAGTTCTGTACGAAACTGGCGCTGGCTAGAGCTCATGTTCAGTTCTTGGACGACTGTATAACTAAATCTAATTTTCCAAAGCAATATCATACTCTGTTAAGAAGAAACCGGATACACCTCACTAAAACATCACTTCAAAGACAGACTCTTAACGAATGTGACACCATATGCAATCATACAGCGGAATTAGAACGAACATTTATGACGTCAACTCATGTGCTCGATCAATTGAGTGAGGAAGAAAAACAATCTTTCAAGGAATACGTTCCATCCATTTTGCACAAACAGGTGAACCAGAATCGCCAAGTGTTGATGAAACGATTGGAAGGATCAAAACCATCGAGTGAGTCTCCGCAGAACCCTGAACAGTTTGTTCACAATCTGTCAGACTTCAAGTTAGACAAGACATTGTGAGAAGCTTTATCCCTGGGACCCAAATTTTGTTGTTCAAATAGCCAGAGTGCACAAATAGACTTAAAAGTTGAAGTTGAGAATCTTTTTGTCAATTATCGGGTTTATTCCCGTCACCACAAATGGAAATTCAAGTGTTTAAATCAACTTTGGTGAACACTTGCTATCAGAATCTTGACATACAGCAAGTGGGTTATTGAAGCCAGAGGCGGTTAGGATAACTGCAGAAGAGTGTAGGCGTCGTATTATCAAGACCAGATAAGGGTGAAAGCATACTTCTTGACAAATCTGACTGAATAGCAAAAATGGAAGCCATTCTGAATGACAAGTCGAAATTTATAACAATAACGAAGGAGAATGATGAAACGCATCAGATTTAAAAATCGTTGTCCACTTCTTGAGAAGGCTGGAACAAAAAGATATCATAGATTCGACCACATTCGAACAGATTCGGCCTACGGGAACCACTATTCAGAGAATGTACCGCTTACCCAAAATACATAAAAATGGAGTTCCTTTGAGACCTATTCTCGACGTGCGCAATTCGCCGTATCACGCCGTGGGAAAATGGTTGGCTATGTCGCTGGGACGTGTCATGCAGAAGACAGTCTCAAAGACACATTCGAGCTTATCGACTCTGTGAAAGAATTAAATATGAAAGGACGGAGAATGCTTTTTTTGACGTCACAGCCTTTTTTGACGTCACAGGCCATTTTTTTTAACCAATATTCTGATCACAGAAACAGTCGAATACCTCTGTAGCTGCATCGAGAAACAGTGGCTTAGCGACAAGTATTCCGATGGTAGACTTGAAACAAATACCGTCCTTTTGTAACTACAACGTCCAGTTTAAATTTAACACTCAAATTTTCTACCAAAAGGGTGGCGTAGCAATGGGATTTCTACTCGGTTCATTACTAGCTGACATTTTCATGGCAAAGCCGCAACATGGGCTACTCGAATCGTCACTACCTACCCTCTACTCATATAGACGTTATGTGAATGACGTCTTCTGTATACTCAACCCCTCGACGAGAACTACTCAACTGCTGAATAATTTCAACTTGGCTCACGCAAATGTGAAATCCACAACAGAGATGGAGCTGAATATTGAAATAGCATTCCTAAACTTACAATTAAGTTGTCGAGAAGACGGCTCAATTCGGCGTTCAGTACACAGGAAAGCCACGTGGAATGGACAGTACATCAACTCTCACAGCTTGTACCTCCTAATGTGAAGAGGAACCTAATTAGATGCCTCATGTTCAGAACAAAATGATTATGCACAGAAGATACTCTTGAAGCAGAACTACGGACGATAAGGAGAGTATTCACTGAAAATGGCTTCCCAAGTAGATTAATTGATAATATATTGGAGACAAAACAGGAAATTCCCAGGAGGGCGACGGTAGAGAGAAATCCGGTATACATATCTCTACCATTCAAAGGTGACACGCTAGCAGAGATAGCACGACGAAAACTGACTAAACTATCAATAAGACATTTACGTACCTAAGCTTCGAATCTTGTTCAAATCCCGCCCCGTGGTGTCATTACGGTTGAAAGACAAAGTTCCTGATTTTGCAGCCTCATTTTGTGTTTATTCATTCACCTGTTCCTGTGGGACAATGTACATTGGCCGCACGACCATCCGCTTGTCTGAGCGCATCCGTGAGCACCACTTTGCATGGTTGGACACCGGAACAATTAAGTCGCTTAATGGCGCAGTCGTTTCATGTCTAGCACAGACTAATCACACCGTAAAGTTAACGCAAGCTTTCCGGACCCTGTATAAGGTCAGGGATCAACAGCTTAGATTGACAAAGTGTCGCCTCTTGAGTAGTGCGGAAGCTGTCGCGATCCGTCTTCACGATTCTCCACTGTGCGTTCAAAAGCAATTTGTGGTTGCCCTTGAAATCCCTGGTTCACCCTCTGTCCCAATACAGACCCTAGACAACAAAACAATTAACACAACACGTTCATCTGCATCAGGTTATACATGCAACACCACAAATCTCTCCTTCCCACCATTTTTTATTTGACTAGTCCAATCCCTCCGAGGAAAAATTTTTCAAGTTATATTGTGATGCAATGGCACGAGTGCGAATCACTAAAAACGAGCTTGCTCGCCAACTAGTGTTTTCTCAATTATTATTTACTTTCCGTCATGTATCAGGTGCGGTTCTGCGGTCGTCCGGTCTTGTGACAGCACTCTACACTTTGAAGTAACAAAGCACATGCCTAATGGAACTACAGTAACCCATGTCAGCTTCTGCACGATGACATAGTCCACATAATCGATGAAGCACAAAAGATCGTCTGCGTTGTCTAAGAGATGCAGCTTATCCACATTTGCTAGTTCTACGCCTACATCCTGAAAAACTCCTAAGACATCCTCCATCATCTTGTCCTTAACGAATTTAATCAAGAATCAAGAAAGGGGCACTCTTGTCGAACTCCGTTGGTCGATTCGAATGAAGTTGATAGCTCACCACCGGATGTACGTGATTGCCAGGTCGAAAAAAATTCATGAACTTCTGTCGTATACCCCTCCAGTGAAGAGCACTAAATAGCGCTGTTCGGTCCACTGAATCGAACGCACCTTCCAAGTCTAGCAAAATTACGATCGTTGGGCGACAGTGTGAAGAGTTTGAAATAACTGGCGAAAGATGAAAATCTGGTCGACGCACTCTCGCAAATGAGTTCTAACCGGTGCAGCATAATGGAGGCTAAAACCTTGGTAGCTGTCGAAACTAAACTAACTCACGATGATTTCTACAGTCATTGCAAGTGCGGTTGATGAAGATGGATATAATCAGTGACTCACCCCACGATAACGGAATACAATCCCGATTTCAAATATCACGGGAAGAGGAGATAAATACTTTCGGCAGGGTTTCTCATTCTGAAAAACAAGCAGAATGGAGTTCGTTGGGGCCGATTGCATTCTTCTTTTAGTAGTCGAATGTTTGACTCTACTTCGACTTCGCTTCAAGAGTGAACAGACACCCCCCAAGGATTTGCGCTTGAGGTCGTCGGATTAACTACATTGGCGAGCGGCCAGATAAACTGCTCCTTAGTGTTAAGCACAAGAATCGAGTCTTTGCCGTTCGCCATTAACGAACTCTTCACTCCTGCCGTATATGGTTCATCGGCCACCGGTGAATTATCTTTCACTTTTGCCTAAAGCAGCTGCTACTGGCATTTGTTTGACCATCTTAACCCACCAGTTTTCACTGTCCTTCTTGAGGCTTATCGCCACTTGATGTTGCACAGCTCGACGTATCTTATTAATCCATTAAACTCAGCGACTTTTGGGAGGCCCAGTGTCTTTGATGGATGTTGGATCTAGGACTGCAGATAAAGCCTACTGCCAAATGCATCGCCTGTTTGATTTGATGTCACTAACCCTCAACATTACTGCTGGTTGGGGTTCTTAGCTCACCAAATAAATTTTGTTGGTAACTGGCGCGAACAGCTGAATCAGACAGAAGTTCTACGACTAACCGCGTTTGCGATTTGCATCGCTGGTCAGTGAGCTGCAGGGAAAACTGTATTAAAACTAACCCATAGTCTGCTTCTATGTACGTGGATCAGAACGATCTGCAGTTCTCGATAGAACTACCCCGGCAATAGCTTACTCCCTGACCTGTCGCTCCGGGGTACAAACTGCGTCGGAAATTAGCGCTAGACCAGAATAAATGATTGGCTGCAGGAAATTGGAAATGCCTGCCTTCGTTTTCTTTGCGCCAAGCAGGCAGGCGCAACAACAATAAAAACAAGCTTCTGATGCACTAGGCTTCTAGGTTGTGCATCAAAATCACCTGCTACCACTACCTTATCAGAACCCATGCTTCTCCCAACAACAGTAATGAGTTTGTCAAAAAAAGCCGTCGTTTGGTATCATTTTGACAATCCGTTGCAGTAACTTACGACGTGACAAAATGTTCTGATCAACACAGCTATTATTTCGAGCGCTGACTGACCAGTGAAGCCCTCCACCGCATAAATAAATACTAACCGGGATCCAGCCAAAGGGGAAAGTTTGGGAGAAGAAGACGGGTTGAATAGAACGCATGGATGAATAGTTAAATTTAATGCATCAATAAACCCATGTTGATAAGTAATCCATCCAATATAAAATTTACCACTATGCATATATGAAAGTTGATCCACGCCATCTCCATTGAGGAACATCCATTGATCTTACGCATAGACACTGGATATCATTTAACTAGAAGGCAACCTCTTTCAGGATCTATGTCCATACAAGTTGTACAATAACACGCACACAAACTACACACAGCTCAGCGTCATACGTTATCTGGGTGGAGCATTTCATCTTTTATCATGCACTTCCTTCATTAATGAAGTAACAACGTACATCATTTTTCAGGAAGGGGGCCGCGGCCAGCAAAGGGCTGCCAAGTGGGTAGGTTGGCCAGCGGTGGGAGGATTCGCACCCACGACCTTCACGTCCAAACGCCACGACTTTATCCGTTTGGCCACCGCTACCGATACCGTCAAAACATCGAGAAAGCAATCAGAGAGTGTCCAGTTGAGGTAACTTCATTGATTGCCAAGTTTCTGAAGAGGGGTGCGCTCGTAGTTATTTTACACCAGTCTTCTATCTTCCGTCTGGTTACATTTTGGTTATCTTAATCAGAGTACAAGAGGTCTCGCTACACGGCATGATTCCAAGGCGGGGATTCAGCACGCAGATCTTCACCTGGTTTTGGGGAGCAAAGATCATTTATTCTGGTTGCAATAGCTCCGCCAGAAATTGGAACTAAGAGCACTAGGTATCCAAGGTAACATTGCCCGAGCACGTCGCCATGACACAGCATTCCGCTAGACCTAGCACGCATCAATGTATTACTTGGAATCGTAATTAGCATAAGAAATTCGGCCAGCCACGGTAACGAACGGATACAAGTTACCAGTAAGTACTCAACTGGCTTCGACCCAATCTATGCGAAAAAAGTCAATGAGAAGACCAAAACAGAACGGGAATAAGTTCGAGCTATATTTACAGTTCATGAATTTCTATACAAAGTTGGACATATCGCGATTGGTGGAATTGATTCCTTCGGATCATCTTCGCGGACTGTTTGGATTTCACAACCTCTTGTCGTTAAGATTCTCGTTGTTCGCTTGCCTCTTCAGACCAGCGTGAATCTGTACCGGATTGCATCACGCTGCTTGCACACAGAAGCACCACAGTTTCGCGACAGTGGGGCGATAATGCGCGGATGAGTAAATTTTGTTTCACAAACTGTAGAGCCATAGGACTTGGCCAGCTGGAACTCCGAGGTGGTGATTGGTGTATTTTCCCACATTCACGTCAGAACTTTGGGCTTCATGCCATATCGTCGAGGTCTGTGACTTGTGGTTGATTGGAAATATCAGCCTCGTGAGATAAAGCATGCGCCATGACATTAGCGGAAATGTCACGGGAAAACTGAGTTACAACATATAAATGCCGCAACTCACGTGGCCAGTGTTTGTCCGACAGTTTGCTGAAAGCCTAAATAAGAGGACTCTGAACTGTCGTCCTTCTAGAACATGTCGGAATGGTCTCACTGTGCTATAAACAGCCAATAGTTCACAGTCGAATCTCGGATATAGGGATTCAGTTGGTAAAAAGAAGCCAATTGGCTGTCACTGTGAAGCGGTCCACTGCTTAAGTACACTACCTTTGATCTTTTCTGAAGCATCCGTAATTATATTTAAGCTGGCTTTTGGGTCAAAGAGAACTTGGTGTGCTTTGAAGGCAGTTGTAGCTTACGCTGATAGTTCTGCGGGGCCATCTTTGACGCTCCTAAGTGGATCCGTTAGAAGCTGCATCAAGTAAGCGACAATAGCTAACCGTCTCGTTAAATTGACAAACTGCCGAAAGTGAAACGGGTAGCGGGAAGTCACGGTCTGTTTGCCATTTCCCCTCTTACGAGTAGAGACCTAGCGGATTGATCGTGTGACCTAAAGATTCTGCCTGGCTTCCCCCAAAGTGCTCTTGTCCACCTTGATGGTCATGCCACGCTGTCCTAAGCGTTCGAATAATTGGCACAGGTGGTCGGTGTGGTCTCCTTCGAATCCACAAATGGTCAAAATGTTGTCGAATTACGCGAAAGCGAAATCTAAGCTTCTGGTGACTTGATCGATGAATCTTTGAAAGGTTTGGATAGCATTGCAAAAACCAAAAGGCATTTGCAAGGGCTCATACAGACCAAAAAGTGTCACTACTGCTTTCTTGAATACATTTGCCTCTGTTATAACGATCTGGTGGTATGCACGTACCAGATCTACTTTCGAGAGTACCAGAAAACCCTTCAGAATGAATGTATGAAATGGGACATCTATCTGGGACAGTGATTTTGCTTATGGTTCCATAGTCCCCACAGGCTCTCCAGTCGCCCGATATTTTGGACCGTGTGTATTGAAGAAACTTGGACTAGTAGATGCAATAATAATATCCGGTTCTTAAATGTACCTAAATTCTGCTCACGCAATTTTAAATTTATCGGTTGCCGCTGGACGAAGGGTCAGATGGATTATATGCATGTTCACAAACAGATGAACACACTCCGCACACACGCTGCGTACGAATTGTCCGGCCCGTTGTCACATGATGAGCGTCTGTTGGTTTACCGATCTACACCCATCAATCACTATCGCTCAATGTCTATAAAAGTGCTCTCATTCATGCAGTAAAAGATCTGCCCGATGGACGGTTGTTCTGTGCCTGCCAGCAGTGGGTTCACAACAGCCATTTGTCGACGGGGATGGGATATCAATCTGAACTCATCAAAATTCTGCAGCATCAACAACGGTCACTTTTGGAAGAACGAGAACGTTAGACAAAACTCACTGAATTAACAGCACCTATCAATTCCGGAAATGTCGCAAACAGCGACCAATCATTTTTAACGAAGTCAAAAGAACGGCTTATGACTGGCACACAGAAATTTAACTATAACGAAAAATGGCACCACTTTCGCATCATGGTTCAAGCGATATGAACATGTCCTCCTGGTGGATGCAGCCTCCTTAGATGAACAGTCCGTTTGCTTATAGGGAAATGAGCACCATGAGAACATTCACAACGTTGCAATTACCACGTCGTCCCCTAGAAGTCTCTACACAAGAAATGGCCCATACTGAGTTCGACCTTCGAGAAAAGGAAATTACTTTTCAGCGAAAGACTGTATTGCATTGCTTGGAATTTTGTGCAAAGAGATGTTCGCATTTCGATCAAAAAAGGATGCGTTTGCCACCTGATCAGAATGCACATTTGGGAAAAAAGTGTAGCGAATACTAAACATTTCAAATTCTCGAGAGATTCTGTAGAAAATCAGTCATTATCTACTATCGATTGGTGAGAATTCCGGTTAGGTAGGGGACAGCTGAGGTCCCATACATATTTATACGAAAGGGTATCGTATTATAAAAGGATTTTACGTACAATAAATAATAGTTCAGTTCAGCCAAAAAATGTGAGTGTAAAAAGTAAATTCGCGGGCTAAATGAATAAATAAAATGAAAATACACTCATCGCCTCGTAAAATACATAAATGAACCCATTCCATATTACTCATAACATTATAACAGGTTGTTCAGGAATTCGGCTAAAACACGGTCACGGTTTGTCAAAATACGTGCCAAATATGGGACAGTGGAGACCCTATAGATATTGATTCTAGAAGGTATAGAACGAAAAGCTGATCGTGTAGAAATATGAGAGCGACACTTTAAAAGATCGTTGTGTAGAGGATGCGTGGGATCTGTAGGAATTTTGTGAGCAAATTTCTCACATGCTGCTAAGTGCTGATTACATAGATTGAAGGACAACTCACTTAGTGGTATGGAAGACAGTTAATAACTGATAGTCCCGGCGAACAGTTTTAAAATGGTTTCTAATTAAACCTGGACATATAACTGGAGAACAGTAATGAAGGATTGAAAAAAACACGTTGATATACAAATCGGGAGATTTAGTTTTCTTTCACCTTGTAGCGCCGAAGCTTCCTGATTTGAAATGATA
>LUCM01011805.1:50629-69885 GCA_008360955.1 Fasciolopsis buskii
TAGTTGAAACTGGAGCACCTAATTTGAAGGAGACTAACTCAGGATGGTTAGTAATAATTCTATCCATGGTTGAGTCGCTTCTGGTTGAGAAGATTGATATGTCAGCCAAATCGAACGCGGGGTGATTAAAATCACCTACGATAAAGAATAGATTATCATCTAGCAACGGGATCAGGAAAGGAAGAAAATAATTGAAAAAGATAAAATATCAGTTTGTGTGCAAAACGAGACTACTTAAAAGTTCGTTATAATTGTACTCCTATGCCGCGAAAACTTAGGATGACACTAAATATCTAGACAATCATTACCAGAAGATGAATACGAATAAATTGGTCCAGAGTTGCTTGACCAGGAGGAATTTGTACGCGTGACCAAACCACCTCCGGTTTTCTTAACACTGCACTGCCTGTCCAGTTGGTATACATCAAAGCCTTGGATGGATATTAGAGCATCCACATGTGAGTTCAGCCGTGACTGCTGATTGCAAACCACGCAAATATGAACATGTATCCGAGAGAGACAAGTGAGAGATATATTCCGTAGTTTTGTGGACAGAGTGCGTATTTCAGTACTCAAGAGAGACGAAACAAGCATTTCGGCTGGCGAGGTAAACTTAAGAATAGCCTGCCAACCGACACCAGTGTCTTTTCGGTTTAGTGTAAGATACGTGATGTACATGCGCAGTCAAGTCCAAGCGAGGAGAAATTTGAATTAGTTTTTGAGTAGGAGTAAACCCGACCGGGAATAGCAACGAACAATGCTCATAATGGAAAACAAATCCTTCAAGTTAATGAACCGACGGCAGCCGCAGTGGAAATGCAGCACAGCCAGTCAAAGGGTGCGCGGTATTCGTTTTTGCCCCAAACATCCAGACAATCAGAAGAGGAAATTGTGTCCTAAGCAGGGCGCATCAATAAGGAGTGCAAAATTTGCAGCTTAATGAAATCATGTACGATCAGTTCAAAGCCTTGGTTTTGTAGCCGGGTTGACATAGTCGGATGATGTGGAAATCAGTACGCGTCTTCTAGCAAAGCTGCATTCTACAAAACAACAACCCACGCAAGAGTTAACCACTGAGGGATTCAGAGCCATGGACTTAAAACTTGATTCAAAAGTGATCAAACATCTCATAATTGTTGGAAATACGAGAGTGGAGAAAATAACGCGAAACCCGATCTCCCTACCACGTGAATTATATGAATCGACATCATTACATCGACCACCTCGTGCCTTTTAGAACTGCGGTGCATGGCATCTTGCTTGATTTCGTGACTACAGGTTCCACTAACGTCAATCGTGTGAACACATGTGGCACAAAGAAGGGTGTTACGAAATAGATTTATCAATAAATTCCTTGCATCTCTCTGCATTAGAAATTAGTGAAATGCATTATTTGTAACCAAAAGTGCCTCACTCAATAAGATGCGAAAATACATAACTGTGTCTGTAAAGACTGCCAAATAGCTCTCCAGGTAGACAACTCATCGGATATAACAATCATCCCTCACACAATGTAGATTACCATCTGACAGCCTGTATATAAACCTAGACGCCGTATTGCTCGAAACGCCACAAGGCAACAAGTACCTTATGTTGGAGAGCTAGAATATGAGTTCTCTTTTCGTAAGCATCATTGTCATGGCATTTGTTAAATATCATCCTCAAATAGCTTTAATCTTCATATTGCCTAGATTAAAAAGCATGTGCCCATTGGTTCAACCAGTGAGACCAATATTCCAGTTACAATATATCGAGCCCACGATAGCTTTGATGTAGTCGGGGGCTTTCATCATATGCTCATGGATTCCGTAGGTGTGGAGTTGAAAAAATATTCAACGGAATTACACTGTAGAGTCAGTGCTGTCTACGATGCCATAGGTTAACGGCGACGGATGCTACGTGGCCCCAAATACATCAATGGTCAATTGGGAAACGCGTAACCACCATAAGTCAATGTATACGTCTGTTTGACTCCAAAACAGTAGTATTTTGGCGGGAGTGGTACAGCTGATAGTCAATAGTGGTTAAATTAATACTTACTATGAATGTTATCATAAATTTATGCTGAACGTGCGATTAGTTGGGATAAGCAGCCACCCTTCTGGACAGTGCAGGGCAGATTAGACAGTTCTGACCACATAACTAAGGAAATTTACACGAAACGGCTTCAGTAAGGATGATATACTGTATTGAGGTGCTCGAAAACCAATCAGATATCGACCAAAGTCAATAGGCGAGGGTCAGGAGGGGGACGAATTGTGGTGGTGCATATAACAAGACAAGCGGTGGGATATGGAGTTTGCTGCACCGGTGGAGAGCTAGTCAACTGAGCGTAAGGTGTGTGGTTCGAACCGCCGCGGGAGTGACTGTTAGACAGGTATGTACATGGTTAACATGGTGTAGACAGATAGGCAAGCTGACAAAGAATACATAATAGACAAAAAATCGACAGACTGCGTGAAAACCACATGGTCTGTAAATATACACAAATATACGGAACCCTTTGTGAAATAAAACTTAGCATAGTTATTAAGGCCAAGGAAGGACGAAGGAGTACGTTTCGCAGTCTAAATCAACGGCCCATAGTCGACAACGTTTAGAAATACTTGCAAGCTAAAGGAGTTGTCAATGATGACCGGAGGGAATCAATATATAAAGTACCACATACTACCTGGGTTGTTCAAAAGCAACTACCCGGTCGTTATAAGATTGAAAACCCCAAAACGATTAGTTTACACCCCACTTTACTTGCGACAAATCGCCGCGTGATTGTCACATGGATTCATCGTCCATGATCGCTCCTAAAGATTCAACTCTGATTCCAGTACCAACTTAGCGAGGTAGTGTACAAGTATATGGATGGCTGGACCGGCGGCAATAACCCCGAAACTGGTTATGTGCTTCCGGAGAAACGTTGTTCATCCATCCGTATTCGAAACACAGTAGTGACCATAGAAATCAACTGTTTACTAATCAAGAAGAAAAAATGTAACAAAAACAGATTTGGGTTAAGAACAACAGCGTGAGAAACAATTTTCTGATTAATTCATCTTCAAGTCGTTCACAGAATTCATGGAAATAATTTAACATCATGCAGCTGAACACTAATCCAGGGTGGGGATTGATGTCGGTCTAATTGTCAGTGTCATGTGACTGGTTAACTCAGGCCTTGTGGGTGACTCAAAGGCGGACACATTCGGTTTTAGTCAATTTTGGGCCACAGCAGTTGAAGTATCCTGGATCAAACGTTTGCAGGATTAACTTTCTGATGCCCATAGCTTCAGCAATCTACAGTGCTGAGTGCACTTGCATTTGTTAAAAGCGGTACGACAGACTGCCCTGAATGGATGTCCGGATTGACCTCATGGCGAGTGTCAACTAAGTGCGCCCAGATAGCGCTGTTTATCGATCCGGTTTGTCCTCAACTTAGCGAGCATGGGTGATGCTCTTTGATTCAGATAGACAGCCATCGTGCCATTCGACCTAATTAGGATGCATCACAAATACGTGAACAATCTGTCCTTCTTTGTGGATTAGAGGAGCACTACGGAACACCCAACGCAATGTGACAGCATTGAACACGTTAGAGGTTTCTCTTCCCAATCAGCTTAAAATGTCAGTTACTGTATCCCCCTTAAAAAAGGCAAACTAAAGAATAGTGTCTTCGTCTTGACATCTGCCAGGAGAGTTTCCGGAATTTTCTCAGCCATATTATTTCCAATACATCGATCGATCCGAGTAATTGTCTTCCCTTAAGCTGCGTCCAATGAACATTAACCCATTAGGTAATTTTTCGGTTGAGTAAATTTTTCTTGCTCTAAAGGCTAAAGACATTACTACGTTTCGCTTCCGTGGGATACTGATGAAACTGGCCGGCAGTGGCCAAGCGGGTAAGGTCGTGGCGTTCGAGCATGAAGGCCGCGGATTCGAACCCTCCACCGCCGGTCAACTTCTCTATTTGGCAGCCCTCTGTTATCCGCGTCCCCCTTCCTGCAAAACGATGTACACTATTATTTCATTAATGGAAGGAAGATAAAGTATAAAAGAAACTGTCAAAGTTGGAATAATGGCCACCCCAAGTTTGCTTCCTGCAAATTTTTCTTCGTGCGTGACTATTTTATAACCTTGTGAAAGATAAATCCAGTGAGGGCAGGTGATTGTTCACTTCGCGTTTAGTTGCGGAATGTGTTGTTTCATGAGCTCTGTCACATTAGATTTGCATAAACTGGAATTCACGTGTTGCGTCCGTCGCATAGAATACTTAAGCCTCATTTCGGCAGAAATGTTAGGAACTATCGACTACCGATTCTAGCTGAGTTCTGCATTGTTTTGTGAGGAAAGTATCAGCTGGTGGCGGACCTAATGGTTTCCCCATAGTCACTTTGTCGTGTCGTCTGTATAAGATTACTTGCAACGAAGCAGAAGTTTCTGCAAGGTGTTCAGTGGTAGGCTAAAGTGAATATTAATTTATTTCACGTAATCAACCGTGAAATCCATGGTTTTCGGTTAGACGGCACTGGTAAATAGATATCCTACATCGAGCGAGAACGTAATTTTGCCTTGTATGTTGACGTCCTCGATTTGATGTAAAAAATTATAGGTATCTTTCAAACTGTGTAAAGTCACACGTTGTTCAAGTAGCGCAGTTAGCCAAAAGACAACGTTGTGATAAGGCGACATTACCACTGACAGTATCGGACGGACCGGTGTTCCCGGTTTGTGGATCTTAAGGTGTCCACATAACTTGGGGACAGCACAGCCTATGAATCATGGCCCTTGATCCATAATGAAACCAGCATCCTTCATTTTTCAAAGTAGCCGCGATTTGGAGCTCAGCTTGCCAGTGAATTTGGTTTCACGTCTCACTATTGTGAAAGATTTATCGTTGTAACTGCACTTGTTCATCACCAGTGATCCGCTTGCATTATGAGGTTTGCTCAGTATGATGTTCTTGTTGCTCGATAATTCGCTACATCCAAATGCTTCTCTCTATATGGTCTTTGAAGGTTCGATTTAATCATCCTGTAGAAGGAATACGTATATACTAGGGCATGTCCAAAGTATATTGATTCTGCAGAGGTCGGGATCAGAATTTCAGTTTGGCAACAGTGTCAAAATGCACTCCACAGTCTAATTTGTCTTTTCTTCTGGTGAATATACAGAACTTATGACCTAGTGGTAATGCCTCAATCACGTGACTAATCAAATGCGCATTAAAACCACTGTGTAGGCAACTTTCGGGACTACTGGACAGAACACAGTTGAGGGTCCTAGGTTCTACTCCTTTTGTCAGTATACACAATTTCTTCTTTGTTAAGGAGTCTAGGAGATTTCTAAAATAGCGTAGAAAATTTGCTTTGAGTTCTTTATTTTTCTTAACTCCGCAAAATGTTCATGTCGTGATGTATTCCGTTCATATTCCAACAGTTCTGAGCTCAGTATCACACTGATTTAGTCCTATGTTGTTAGGATAAATCTGGTTGGGTCAGACAGCTTTCCTGTAGTACTTCGGACACTGATTTTTATTCATACAACCATAAATGGTTCACGGCGTCTCATGGAGAAATTCAGGGACTGATTCTATGTGATCCACAAACAGGGAGTTCATTAATTGATTTGATTTTGATGAATCATATCAAAAGTTGACCCACTGTGACAGTTGAATCGCATTTCGGTGTTCGATTGAGGCAGTGTGCACAAACATCTTTGGGATTGCAGCCATGAACATCTGGATTAGTCATCGTCGGGCTTTGGAAGAGCTCACTACCAGGAAACAGTTTGTTATGAAGCTTGTTCAGGGGTTGACAGAAGAGCATATTCTGACATTTCCAGCACCTTTAATAGAATACTTTTTATGTGAACTGTAAGTATGTCTGGGGGCTAACAGTCAACTTCAGGTAAACAAGTTTAGGGGTTCACACAGGAAATGACCATTTCATTCACAAGCCGGAGAACTCATACAAGATCCCTATACGATCTCTCTCCTAGAAGAATGAGAAACGGCCCTCGAAACCATAATAAGAGTGATTGTCGCGTGACTAAGTCAGCTGGAATTAACCAGTCTTGAAATGGAAGTCAAAAAGTCCTCGTCAAGTGGCAGACAATTGTTTGCTTTGGAGTGTGGGGCGGAAAAAGAACAAGTGCTGTGCAGCTTTCTTTCTTCAGATGGCCCCATGCCTAATTAATTGCCTCCATTTTATTTTAAATTTAGAGTGCTGTCTTCATTTGGATATGAAAACCATCACTGCAGGCTACTTGTCAGTGGACGACGGTGGGAGCTAGGTATGCCAGAAACTGAACAATGCATTGAGACGGAGGTGTAAGGATGGCCTCTCTCATTAGCGTTCTCCTTTACGATGTTCGACTCGCGTCAACCTCGGAGACCAACTATGTGCCGGCCGAGAGACGGGAATCTGGAGAACTCTTCCGATAAAAGACCAAGGACGGTACCGAGCAAGTCCTTTGTGTCTCAGTATCGTGACGAGTCACGACCCGTAGATTTGTTTCAGAAAACCAGTTGAGGGAACTTGACTTAACGCGACGTCCAGAATATATACGGTTATTATTTCCAATTACAATCAAGGCTAAATAGCACGGTATCCGTAAGACTTACGGATTTGGGGACAGCCCGGCCTCTGTGCTCACGTCGTATTGTATGTGGTCTTGGAGTCGAAAATAACAGGTGCAGTCGATGGAGCGCTACATGTAACTTTATCCCCTGGGCCTGTTCTGGAGAGTCCCGTCTTCCACGAAGGCTGGTTTAAACCAACCTATGAACACAGGTTCTCGTTTAACTCTAAACTCAATGGTGTAACATACTTCCTTTTTGCAATATTCATGAAGAAGAAATGCAGCGAAGGAACTGTGCCCCGTAGGTACCACGGCTAATCACACTACATGGAGGGGACCGTCAACCGTGACCCTTAAATTTGGGAAGAAATAGAATCGAATAAGCCCCATTTAGGTCAGATATGGTGACCA
This sequence comes from Fasciolopsis buskii, assembly GCA_008360955.1. Classification (NCBI taxonomy): domain Eukaryota; kingdom Metazoa; phylum Platyhelminthes; class Trematoda; order Plagiorchiida; family Fasciolidae; genus Fasciolopsis; species Fasciolopsis buskii. The sequence continues at coordinate 57,611 of LUCM01011805.1, forward strand.
GCCGAACGACAGCGAGTTGTCGTCTTCCACTAAAGTGTCAGGTGGATCTGAGATCCGAACCACTAACTCTTTTGCGTGACAAATGCTCAATCCATTTCATATGTGATCCGGAATAAGAAGCCCGTGATGGTGCCAGTGTGCCGCCTACATCTAGGAAAACATCTGTCCCCAGAACATCTAATGCTGAACTAATTGCTATCTAGCTGAAATCGCATGTAAGTCACACATTTGGTGCCTTAAACATTAGGAAAATTTGGAGTGGTTGTACATTGACAGCGGTTGAGAAGAACCAGTTCTGCTGGCAAGCTTTGATTTCACCCACCAGCTAACTCTGTAGGTGTGGCATTACCATCGCCTTTCAGTGAATAATCAAAGATGTTTTCGGTTGCACACAAAAAATACTCGATCAAACTTTTAGAAGCCGGATTGCCTGCTGTGGTTCTCACCCAAGTGTTTTAACAAGGAGCCGAATGAACCTCGAAAATGTTAATCTCAGCCATTGAACAACAGAGAAATGCAGCCTATTGCTCTAGAAAAACGTGTGCTGCGTTTGCAAATGAATGTTGCATGAGAGATACTGCATGCAACACGCTGGAGAAGTGGTCGGAAAAACTTAATAGGTAAATTAACCTCGGATCTGCTAAGAGAGCCAGTTATATCAACGTGCATATGTTGGAAATGCGCATCGGGTGCTGAAAACGTTCCCAAATGGATTTCTGTGTTGGCGCACTTCAAAAAGTTTGTAAGTCAAACAGCAAATTGACCAGTCTCGTAACTTCTGGTTGATATTGGGCCACAAATGCATTCCCTTGTCAGGTTAACGGAAGCTATTGTGCCTGGATGTTGGAAAGCGTACAAGGTCTTGAGGATACTTCTTTCAAACCAACTGTAGTTTTAAGACTTGCAATTAGTAAACGGAATTCGTTCAGTCACGATAACGAACGGATACGAGTTACCAGTAAGTACTCAATTGGCTTCACGAATGAAGTCAACAAGAAGACCACAACAGAACGGAAACAAGTTCGAGTTATATTTACAGTCCATGAATTTCTATACAAATTTGGGCACATCCCGATTGGTGGAATCGATTCCGATCACTTTCGCGAAATGTTTGGATTTCGCGACCGCTTCCCTTCAAGGTTCCCATTGTTTGCCTATCTACTCAGTGCAGCGTGAAGCTATGTCAGGCTGCATCAGTTGACTTGCGTGTAAACTAATCATCCTAATATTGCACGGCTGAACAAGTGATATCCAGAAAAATGTCACAAGATTGTTTCTTTTGGTGACGTTGATCAGATGGGTTGAAGTTTTACAAAGCTTTTTGCGGTAAATCTGTAATCTCTGGCCCATGAGTCTCCGCTGCGGTATTGGTGAACAGTCTGTGCCAACGACCGGCATAATAAGGCTGATGCTCGAAAGCGCTTCTATTACAGGGTTAAATCGCCTGCGATGTATCGGATTACTTGTGCAAACTGCTTCATTTAATCTGCATGAAGCCATTGTCTGGAGAAACATCGGTCGGGCGTTGACGGAGAATCAAAAATTATCAGCTTGTGACCTGCAAAATATACATGCCGAAAATGACGAACTACAATTATTTTCCCCCTGAACATATTATATCGAGATTCGGGTGGACACAAACACGCAGAAAAGAGAAGTAAGAGTTGTCAAACAACTCCTACTTGCTTTTGTAGAACAGCGCTAACTGCTGTATCTAAAACATCTGTCAGCATAACGTTAGGAAGGTCACGTGCGATAGCAGCTATACTGGAGACAGCACGCCGCAGTTATTCAAAAGAAGAAGCAGGTGTAATATGTGTACCTGCAGTCGGAATACCGAATTCAGTCAGTGAAATTAATGCACCAATACGGACCACTAATGCGCACTACAAGGTGGGCCAAGATAACCGGAACGGCCTAAAACAGGAACGAAACAAAAATCTATAAACTTTCACCGCAGCGTAAGTACCCACGGACGCAGACTTAGTTTACTTACAACACATGGGCTCTGCAACTCCCAGAACCTCCAGGATTGTGCAAGCTGAACCGTGCTCATTTGAATCAGAAAAACTGGAGCGATTTAAGATTTTCACTCATGTCATTGCATTACAATAAATTAGGGTGAATTTAAAGGGGAATGGATTAGTCAAGTGAGTTAGAGATAGCGATATCGATCTTTCAGAGAAAATCGATTAGTTCCGGACGTCATTTTCTCCAAGTCCTAATTTGACGCCTGATTTATTGCACATGACATCCGTATGCTTCCAACCACTAGGCATTACTCTGCTGTGGTTTGCCTGTACGTGTATTGTCGTATCGGTGCTATTTCGGCATTACGATATATACAATACGTCACTTACATCTGGCTGTTGATTTGAGTCTACTCTATTCTCTCGACTGAGAGGACTTTGTTAGCCGTGACTTCGAATCCGAAAAAGGACACGTTCGAGAAAGCACTCCGAACGTTTTCTACGGGATCAGAGCACATCGCTGGTAAACAGGCACGGAAGTTAAATTCTGATGCGGCCTCTGCAGGATGACCTGTCACAGCGAGACGTACTAATGGATGACAGGGATCTTTGCTTTCGTCCCCATGGCATCCCTATTGGTTCCACCTTCTGAACAAATACGTTCTGGTCAGATAATCATTTGCCCAACGCGATTTCGCGACGGAGGCAAATACGATCTTTTAACTATAGACAATAATACCATGTGCTCATATCCACGACACGAATTATATATTTCACGTTATTACTGTATATACGTGACATACATCGCGGTCGCCAGACCGGTTCTCACCATCTTCGTTTCCATGGCTTCGATCAGTTTGTTCGTTTGTTGGTCCTACGAAATCCCATGAGAATTTGATCTCCTTCGGTCGTTCAGTGGCTCGCTGTGGTCGCCTCCGAACTTTCGAATTTGACTTCCGGACGTTTCGGTTCTTTTTCCGTTTCTCGACATTTGGACCAAATGCCCCAGCATGGCCGGGGTGGGCGTCTAAGGCTCTGAGTTTGCCACTCGCCCTGTACCCTCTCGAAATGCTCCCAATGACACATCCTCTGCTGAGGAAGTCCTGCGCACTGGCTACTCTTGGCGGAGGTGTTCCTACTAAAATGCCAAGAGGGAGGCTAACATCCCACACTGGGTTGACTGATCACTGATAACCAGTCTAGGGGGTGTTTAAACCATGATTTCAAAGCAACCACAGACGGCGTATGAAACACACGGCTGTGTGCTCACCGGCCGCCATGGTGAAGGGGTGTATTGAGGAACCAGGATGTCTACCTCCATCTAAAGGGCGCATAAAGTGGTCAACTAGTCACTAGCTCTCAATAGGTAACCTGACCCGCAAATCGTCCTGCTGCCTTCTGGGTTAAGCCATTTATTCAACGGCTCCAGGAGGGGGCCCTTAAGTATACCTTCTAAATCGGTTAGGGCAACCTAGTGGTACCAAGCCCATAGAAGACTTATGGATCGCAGTGGATGGTCGGTGATACGGAGGCGGGGAATAGAAGAACTAGTATTTGCTATGAAGCCTACAAAGTTTCTTTCTTCCTCCCTTTTCGTTCATTATTTTCATTCACCGCCATGATTCCAGTGGTACACTATTTGTATTTAGATTTATGCAAAACAAACAATATAGTGTGGGACTGGTACCACCTGGACAACGACCCACGCAACCACGTCACTGGTAGCGATTCATGCTCGTACTCGGCTAAGTCAGGGTTTATGCATACCAACGATTCCGCCCATCAACGTCCTGCAGAACGTCTGCATATGCTCGATTGGTACGTGTGCATTCGTTCACGCAAAACTGAGTTCAGTATGCAAGACTCTCTCCACTCACTCCTCCACACACTTTCGACGGAAGCTTGCTCAGTCTGCCAGCCGGGGGCTTTTGTAATGGCATCGATCTTCCATTAAAAATCGATTATTTTCGGACTTCATTTCCTCCAAGATCTGCTTTGATGGCCGATATCGAGTTGGCGACATTTGTTTGATTGCGTCTGTTTTATCCCACACGAGATCTGAACGTTTCCATTAGTACTGTACTTTCGAGTCCCGTCGCTCTCAAGCCGCGCATATTGCCCCACACTTCCTGCCGCAGTCTACTTTCCCTTGTGCTGTCGTATCGGTGCTATTTCGGCACTGCGATATATACAATACATTACTCGCATCTGTTTGTTGGCTCGAGTCTTCATTCTTTCGACCGAGGGTACTTTGTCATCCGTGACTTCATAGTCCGATAGGAGCTTCGTTCGGGATCGCATTTGGGACGTCTTCTAAAAGTGAATGGCATTTATGCGTTCGTAGCCTTTAGAGTTCATTTTATCTATCGGCTTCCTGAGGTGTGTCTTAGTTCACTGTGCTTTTGAGCAGATCGAACTGCTGGTTAGTTAGCAAAGCTCGAGTACATGTTCAAGGGCAGTGACTGCAAAAACAAAACCTAATCGAATGTGTTTGCTTTTCTGTCTGCTTTCATTTGTAAAGCTCCAAAGTAGTACGGTGCTCACATGGTTTTTATGCTGCAATGATTTTTTGGGACCAAGCTTATCTTTTCCACCAGGGATATATTTTCAACAACGATACTATCAAAAGCGGTGCAGACTCCTGTATTTATGCTGTATTATTCTGTGATCCCAAATTGCAGTTTACGAGAGATAAAACGGTCTGGAATCGATCAGCAGTCCTTTGTTCCTCTTGTTGACCCCGACGTGCAGTCTGTTGCCGAAATTCCAGTGCGTAAATCTCAGGTGGTAAGCACATGCGAAATCTTTGTCCGCCAACCAACCAGGGGAGCATCTATCCTGTGAACCAGTTAGGCGATCAGTCCTGACCCTAAATACATACACTGACACGCATACGCGACGCACGGGCACAGGCGCGGGGAATCAAGCGAAGTCGGTCCAGCGAGCAGAGCAGTCGACCGCCTGAACCCATTGATCGCCTCTCGTTCGAGCCTCGTCCTTTTAGCCGGTCAGTGTGTTTGTTCGTGTGTATACGTGTGCGTTCGTGTGTGCGCTTGGGACGTGTGGCCGTGCCCTCGAAGACCAATCATCATATGAATGGTAGGTCCCATTCACCCGGGGTCGAATCGTGCCCGTCCGGTTTACAATCTGTCTGACGCGCTCGTACGTGTCCTTCTTCTTCTCTCCCTCTCTCCGACTGTATTTAGAAAACAGGCTAAATTTCCTTGCGCTAGTGTGTGTGTGTATGTGTGTGTGTGTGCGCGCGTGCGTGTTCAACCGTGAGCGTGCGTGCGCTTGCGAAAGCATGCTGGCTCAGAACTAGCAGTTGGGCAATGTTGTGGCAGCTGTTTGGTTTTAGGGTCAGTTAGGTCTCACCGTATGCGCTCAGCCATGCATGCCAGCGAAACAAATTCACCTCAGTACATTGGAGTAAACAACTGTAGCTAACCCATCACTACTGGGAATCATGCCACGCATAAAAAGCAAACCCCACCGTTTTCAGTACCCAAGTACAGTGGAAACTGAAGTTGCTCAGAATGACAGCTCTACTTCTCCGACTGCTCGCACAGCAACGTGCACACCAGAACCAACTCCAACTTCACTGGCGCCTCCGTCTTCGGATGAACAATTCAGATCGCATCACCATGTCACGTCCGTCGCCCATCCTTTTACTAATCTCATTACTAATACCAGTTGTTTATCGATACCAACCGTAACTTTCTTGACCCAGGAAGCTATTAAAACCGCCAACAATACATCAAACGAGATTGGTTCACTTGTTTCCACAACTATTATTCCAAACATAGCCCCATTAGGACTGGCTATACCGACCGTCCCGACCTTGGCCATTGATCTTGGGTCTATGCTATTGACTAACACGTCAGAGACCCTTGGTTTGCTGAATAAATTGTCCTCACCGATTGCATCACCCCAGTTGCCAGCCTCAAAACAATCGTCGACACCGATAGGACAACCGCAACAGCCATACCGATCATCAGAAATTGCATCTACGGCCTCATTTGGATCATCCACATCAATGCCTAATACATTGAAATCAACTTCATTCGTCATCAGTGAAATGTGTGCACAGTCAGACAAGGAAAGAACTAAATTCAATGAGGTCAAAAGATCGTACAAGAAAGACCGTGAGCTAACCAACTGCGCTGTCTGTCACAAGCTGATGCGCAGAGGATCTATCCGCGAGCACATGGATCGACATAACAACAGCGGCCGGTACGAATGCTCTGAGTGCGGAAAAACGTTCAGTCGAGCCAGTGCCCGTGAAAAACATTTCCGCATCCATACCGGAGAGAAACCATATCAGTGCCCTCACTGTTCCAAAGCGTACCGTCAACGTGTGCATCTGAACGAGCATATGCGCTCACATACTGGTCACAGACCGTACGTGTGTTCATTGTGCGGATTTGCACTAGCTTCTAAATCGTTGCTCAATCGACATGTACGTACACACTGGAACGTAGCACTGGGACGTATTAGCCCGGAACGAAATGACTGTTCTATGGATGATAAGGCGAAGGACTTAACGATCGACAAGACTAGCCCTACAAACGCGAACATTGACAATGACGATGATGACACAGACGGTTTTCACCCAAAAGACATCCTATCAACCATGTCTTTGCCTACAAACCCACTGGATCGAGAGCGATTGAAAGAGTTATGGCGTAAACATACATGCGAAGAATGCTCGACCGGATTTCCCACTCTACAGGCTCTACGTAGTCATCGAATGACCACGCATGGTTTTGTACCATCTCATCCGTGTCCTCAATGTTGTGAGACGTTCAGTTCGAACAAACTACGCAAACAGCATTTACGTTTGGCACATCCACAGGTTGGTTCCACAAATCTTTATTGGCTGACAGTTTTGTTCTTGGTCTGGATCTTTAACCGAACCACTTTATGATTATTGTTACCACAACGCTCTCAAGTTTGGTTCGATTGGCCTCAAATGATACGAATTGTTACTGATAGTTTCATTCACCTCTTATAGCAAACATTATTCACATGACGTGATATGATGTATAGTATTACTGGATTGCCACCTAAAACATGCCTATTGATTACATAACTCGTTGCTTGTACTGGGAGTTGCCTAATGCGTAACAAAAACTAGATCTCACTTACTTAACAAGGACGTCGTTCGACGAGCGAAACCAAACAATCGACACATCTAACACATCAGCACTGGCGCTCCCGATCGAGCTAGTTATCAGAGTATCGGTTAAAATCGTGAGCGTCATTCTGCAACAACGGATTCCCGATATTTAGAAAATGTATATGAACCTTAAACAACGGACGGTCCCGATTAGGTTGAATCGGGTTAAGGTCCACGAGATCCTAGCTACATGTTGGTCGAAGGAAGTAGGATATTTGATTGAATGCCTCAGTCATGTGGCGTCGTTGCATCAGAAATCTTTCCGCATCTGTGATTCATGCATCCGTTTCCTGAAGCTCCGTTAATCAGCACTATTCGTTCTCTTCACATCTGAATCGTCGGTACATCGAGGTAGCTATCCGAATCGAAACGAGTTAGTACGGGGTTAGCAGTAGACAACGGAAACGGGCGTGTCCTATAGAGTTGTAACACTGTCATCATCATTATCGTTCAACGTTAAACAGCAAGGCAAGCCTCACTGACCGCTGCCATTCCACCACGGTTACATGTTTCTGTAAAAAGAGTGTATATCCAATGGGAACAGGGAGTGGACCTACACAGGCGGGAAAAGATAAGATGCTGCTGCAGCCAACACACGGAACACAGTCTAACTGTACAAACGCACGTGTTTTCAATCATTCTGATTCGATAGAAAATGACAGCACGATCGCCACTGTTCGCAGTTCACTGCCATATCCTTAAGTGTCTCCAGCCAGCAAGTCGACAAGCCTTTCGGACCCCAATCACGAAGACGTGAGACATCTACTTTACCTAACTTCGCGTACATTTTCTCATCCCACGTTGCCACGTCATCTGTTGGCCTCCACATGGCTTCTTCCATTCCTTAGGAGGAACACAAAATAAGGCACGGTATGGTAGACGAGTGTTCGTCATGCGCAACACGTGACCCAACCAGCGTAGTCTACTAAGTTTAATACGCTGAAACAAGCTATTTTCAGAAGTGGCACCCAATACCAGATTTCTAACCTCAATATTACTCACCCGGTCACTCCATCCAATCCTAGTCATACTACGTAAACATCGGTCGTCGAAAACCTCCAACCGACGAACATCGCCCACGCGCATACTCCACGTCTCGCAACCGTACAACAGAACTGAACGCACTGCAGCACAGTACACACGACCTTTCAACTTCAGTGAAATATCAGGCCGACGCCACAAGTGCTTCAATCCAGCGTAAGCTGCCCGAGCCTTGGATATACGCATACTTACCTCCAATCCCGAGCTACCATCGTTGGACATGCAGCTACCAGGGTAGGTAAAACGGTCCATAGTCGTTAGTGCTTCTTCATCCAGTATCAAGTTTGACACTGCTGTCGTCCAGTCCTGTAACAGTACTTTGCATTTGAAGGTGCAAAGCACATGCCAAACCGAGCGACCGATCTCGAGTGTCTATCTAGTGCGCATTGTGCATGGTCCGCAGACTCGAACAGGCACACGACGTCGTCTGCGTAATCTAGGTCGCATAGCTTTCCTCCATTTCCCAGTTCGAGTGCCACATCTTGGGGACCTCCTGAAACATCTTCCATCACCTCGTCCATGACGAGGTTGAACAGGAATGGAGAGATGGGACACCCTTATCGAACGCCGCTGGTCGTTCACCTTATACCCTCACGTGGCCATGGGAACACTGTTTGCCTCTGAATAGTGACACAGATATTCAGTGACTTTTTCTACTGAGTCGTCAGTTCTGTGGTTACTGTCCAGTAGAATGGTCTATGTGGTGCTCTCGGCTATCCCCCTGATTTCGGTAGGAAAAAATGAGGCGGAATAAAAAAGATGCTAAATTGCTCCTAGATCAGATTTACTGAATTTTGGAATTCGGAGTTAGAGAGCGCAACTTGGTCAATATATCTTTTGCTTGTTCGTTGGTGTACATAAACTAAGCATGGGGCAAGACGTACCCTTATGGCCTTCCAGAAATATGCAACGAAATATCCAGCAGCGGCTTTAGACAAGGCATCAGACCGTCCTCCTTGAATCAATATGATTTAAGCTAGCAATCAATCGACGCTTTGATTGAGTCTGCAGTTGATTCTCTAAGTCACATTTAGACACTTGTGATTGTAGCATGAGAACGAATCCCAAAATGTTATGCTGGGATCCAGAAGCAATTGGTGGAATTTTTTTCTGTCACTTTACATAGGCTGTAATTTTCCTAATGTTATGCTTGGTGCTTGGTGAAACGCCCTCTACAGCCCCTACGGCCCACTATACAAAGGAGGGGCGGCAAACACAACCCTGAAACTCTGAGTAGAGTAGAACCACATAAGGTTGCAGTAAGCCAGTTGTGGTAACCGGCCGAGTGACAGCGAATGGTCATCCACCACGAAAATGACTGGCAGATCTGGTATTCGAACCTGTGGTCTTTTTGGGGTGACAGGCTTAGTCCACCTGGCCGTCACCGCTAATGACGTCAGTGAATAGCTATCCCTTCGCTTCTTCGAACGGAACTGGAAAGGAGAGACTCCTCACAAGTGTGTACAACGGCCATTCACGCGCTGTGAAGAAAATACAGCTGGATTCTCCTTCGCGTCTTCCGTATGCTGTGCAAGAGCTCGAAGTGTCCATTCTCGGATGCGTCATGCATATTCACCTGGCATGAGATCAGTCGTAATGCCTGAACTACTCGATTCATTCGGAAATGCTGACGTGGAATTAGCAGAAACGCTGATAAGACGCCACACTAAGCGCACGTTCATCGGAAAATAATACTTATACTGAAAGGTAACGTAAAGTAACCTCAATCGCTAGGTTCCTCGCTGAAGGATTCAGCACGTGATAGTATCATTTAACCATTACTCCGTCGCGCGGCTTTTGATTGGTTGGTTCTTTCAGCTCCATGTAGCCGCACGACTGAAGTACCTTCTGTCACGTGACTTATATTTGGATTCACACCGAACTGGCTGGCATGTTCAGTAGTCTGATATGACGTGTAGATGGATTGCACGTGAGTGCTAAGTTAACTATTAGATACTGAAAGCTTTGGTATGAAACCGCGGTGTGCTAGTCCGTGTTTGATGAAACTTGTGCGAAATGTGGTTGATGCGATTATTTGTTGTTATATATGAAATGAATAATACAATGACGAGAATAACGAAACACCACTGCCGAGAAATTTACTGATCGCGGAAGTGTTCTGATAAGAAATATTTCGTCAGCAAAACTTCATTCTTTTCACTCGATGCGCTTTTCGTGTTTTTTTAAAATAGTTATGTGGCTACTGATGGCTGATGAGAAGAAACATGAAATTGAAGTTGAAGAAAATAAATGTCATGTATAGTTTTCGACTGAGATAGTATAGGGTACATAGATCAAAATATCTTTTTTGACGCTTATTGGTGTTATGGCAGTTTTCATTACTCTAGATCCGCTTAGTTTGACCTTCACCTGAATGTTCCACCTGTAACTATTACGGTACGCTCTAGCAAAGGTCATTTGTGCATTCAGACAACGAAATGACCGATTTTGCAACATATAAGTGGAGCAGAGAATAATCGGTAAAGTTATCAATACGGCATTGCTTATTATCATTATAAGCGGCTCTCCGTAATCCTTAAATGGACAAGATTTGATGGCCTTCAGTTTCACGAATTTTTAAGGTAAATCTGTATTTTTAATGTAGAAAGCGTGTTATTCAATACTTATATTCCATTGCATTGTATTGTATACACGTTTGCGTACAAAACAGTGTCGCATTTCAGCCAAAAAACGTGAGAGTAAAAAATAAAAATAAAAGAATATTACATTCATCACCTTGTAAAATATGAAAAGGAAAAGAGCTCATCGAGGAATAATCAGTGCACATTATGATAGGTTGTTCAGGAATTCGGCTAAAACACGGTCACGGTTTGTCAAAATACGTGCCAAATATGGGACAGTGGAGATCCTATAGATATTGATTCTAGAAGGTATAGAACGAAAAGCTGATCGTGTAGAAATATGAGAGCGACACTTTAAAAGATCGTTGTGTAGAGGATGCGTGGGATCTGTAGGAATTTTGTGAGCAAATTTCTCACATGCTGCTAAGTGCTGATTACATAGATTGAAGGACAACTCACTTAGTGGTATGGAAGACAGTTAATAACTGATAGTCCCGGCGAACAGTTTTAAAATGGTTTCTAATTAAACCTGGACATATAACTGGAGAACAGTAATGAAGGATTGAAAAAAACACGTTGATATACAAATCGGGAGATTTAGTTTTCTTTCACCTTGTAGCGCCGAAGCTTCCTGATTTGAAATGATAGTCGTCGGAGAGTTTTTACACGAATAGTCTAGAAAGACGAAACAGACGGATTTCATCGATACGTTTAAGGACTTACAAGTGTGGTGACCAAGGGAGGCGACAGCGTCCAAAGTGGACCTGTTAGATTTATAGGTAGACTGAAAAACGTCATCAGGATGATACATATAAGAACGCAGGTGCTTAATTATAGCATGCTCCGTCAGTTTAAGACCAGATGTTAAGGCGATGGGGCAAAAACGTTTTGCCAAAGCAGTAGAACTGCTAGATTTTGGGATGGGAATAATAGTGACGGGTTTCCAGCAGTCGGGGATGGAGGACGAGATTAATGATGAGTTAATCAGAGAATAAAATGCATCCGTCAGAGCCACAGCATCATGCCTTAAAAGAGCTGAGGACAGACTGTCGGGACCAACCCCTGTGGTAATTTTAGTGATATGCAGAAGGTCGAGCACCTTTTCCCTAGAAAGACGTGTAACTGTCGTATCATCACGCTGTCCAAATATGACTGGGATATAAGTGGAAGGATGGATGGAAGCACGATTGATGCTGTCGACATCCGCAGAAGTTTTCCTATGCTTCTTTTTCTTCCCAAACAATAGTCGAATGCCTTACCATAGGGATCGATTGTTGTTACCACTCAGTAGTTGGCTGGCGAATGTCATGTTGGTGCGTTGAATTTCCGTTTTTACTAGGTTGGAAATATACCGCACGCTTGAGTTATTACGAGATTTGTGGAAGTGCTCCTTGCGTCTCCCTAGAGATTTCGGTTTCTGGGTGGAGATACGGTCATTTGAGACGAATAGTGTTTCTGAGGGGCGGCAAATATCAAAGATTGCGTTTGCCGTCTCTGTGGGAA